>JAKSYS010000096.1:0-124803 GCA_022925895.1 Fragilaria crotonensis
GAATTCATTCATCGGATTGTCATACAAGTCGTTACCAATGCATTTTTCATTCCTTCTTTCATTTTTTTCGAGCCGAATTTGTCTTTCGTTCATTTCTACTATTCCATGACTACGGAGAATTTAGATAGGTGTACTCATATATCAAATAAAAAATTAGTTCGCATGTCAAATGCGAAATTCCGTTGGAAAACACTAAACTCGTCGTAATCGTTTTCACTTATTTTCATGTCGGTCGACAAAAGCGTCGAAAAGAAGATATTCCGGAACCTCCTGGTACAGTAACTGGTCGCAGATGGTACACGATTGGCCGATAAGGGTGATCGTGTTAGCATGTCTATTTTACAAGTTCTACAGGGACATCCGGAATTCCGGGTTAACCCAAACATTTCAAGTTTTTGGGGACATACGAGTGATTCTTGTTGGGAGCATTGCGGAACCGGTACAGAAGTACTATACTGCCAGGCAGAGCTCCTACGAATTGTTTTGTCCCAGAATATATCTTAGGCACAGACACCCGAACAAAAAATGATGTCGTTAACGGGATTTGTGGATATTTATAACGATCATGTAACGCCAGGATAAGATGGAAGGCGCCAATATTCCTTCTGCGCCGGCCGGCCACAAGCTCAAGTTTGGATGTATGGACATCGCTCTGAACACGATTTCCATTGAACCGATTTCGATGAACCAGATTTCCGATGAACCGATTATGATGAACCAGATTTTTTATGAACCGATTTTGATGAACCAGAATTTCAATGAACACGGTTTAATGAACCTGATTTCTTAAGAATACAGATATTGAACCGGGACTCCATATCACCAAAGAAATGAATCGGGATTCTTAATTAACCGAAGAAAATAACCGTATTCTAAATGACCGAAAAAATGAATCGGGATTCTTAATGAACCGGAAAAATGAACCGGGATACTTAATGAACCGGAACAATGAACCGGGATTCTTAATGAACCGAAATAATGAACCGGGATTTTTATTGAACTTTTTGCCGTTGCGCGCCGGCCGACCGATGAATCAACAGTTACGCGCCTGCCAAGCTCTTCGCGCGCCAGCCTACACTGCAATGATTCCTAATTTAAATAACCGTTTTCCATCGATTGATTTCAAATACTGTACGTGTTTGTATACGTCTATAACATTCTTTGTCAGCGTGTCTGTTCTATCTTCCATCCAAATAATGCATTATTTTTCGAGCTCATTTCTAGTTCTAATATTTCGGTCATTTGATTGCATTGCTCCATAATTATGTCCTCCACTTCCTCGACCACCCGGTTTTCCGGATGTCCCAGGCCACAGAGTAAGCCCAAGTAGATTTTGCAGTATGCATGGACTTGCACAAGAAGCTGTTGTGACATAAAGTATCGTCACAAGTCATAAATGAAAAGGAATCCAGAATCTCTAGAGTCAAAGGCATACAAATTACAAAGCGGTGCCAAGTCTCCGTCGGAATGTTCGGCAGGTTTGTGGTTTACTGTCGTACTGCATGCATAGTTTGTACTGTAGTGTACAATATACACTATACACTATACACATTTACAGTACTCGTATATACCTGGTCCACATCGCACTGTGGTCGTGCCTAAAATTCTGTCATGTACGCATACGAGTATGGCGGTACTGGTACCTGGTATATCATACCTGGTACTACTCCATACTGTCCACTCCATCCTCCATACCTGGTTCCAGCATAAAGCATACTCCAGTAATCAGTACCATACCTCATCGACCATTGGTCGTACTGTAGTATTGAGTATTTTTTAGTTCAGTCGAATGTAACATTCACTTCAAAGGCAATCAATAACTATGGCACTCCAGCCACCCGTTGTTGCCATCCTTACCTTCAATCCTAAATGAATCATCATCAACAACATTCCGGTCGGAGCATTGTCCCGGAGTATTGTTTGAGTTCGAGACACGTGATGGAAGCATTTGTTCAATCGGCGTCCCACAAGGGCGGGTTGAACAAGGTAGTCTCAAGCTCATCTAGCTTGTCACAGACTTCTTCAATCAAATCATCAACTGATGTGTTCCGAGCTTCGGCAATTCTCTCCAGAACCGCCTTGGCCAACCACATGTCTTCAATGTCAGCATCTGTCAAAAGCATTTCCGATGCAGTCGCGTTGATGGAGTCAACGGCCTTTTCCATCCTACCGGAAACACTCGAAACGGCATCACTCCAGTCATCTCCTCCATGGCTTGAGAAGTCATGTACCATTCGGTCTCCGGGGTAGACAGGGTTCAGAGTGTCGCTTAACACGCGAGAAAAGTACCCTGCCTGTTGTTGTTGTTGTTGTGGTGGTGGTGGTGGTGGAGCAGGACGCTGCGATTCGCCTCTGGATCTACGCCATAACTCGTTTGTGACGTTAAACGGCGCGGGATTTTGCGTTCCCTCGGCATAAGGCTGCCTTGATTTTGGTGGGTTGACACAAGTTGGGAACACGTCTTCGGGGGGTATCCACGGACTCCACGTAATGCCGTTCTGTCGTATGGATTTGGATTCGAACCTGCGACGTCGTTTCAACTTTGCAGCCTTGCATGCAGAATGCCATCTCGACCAAATTCCGGTTCCCTTTAACGGTTTGCTCTTGGGTGAAGTTCTGGTGGGATGGAGTGGAAACCTTGTTCTTTGGTCACATGCCGATCGATGTCCCTCCATCAAGCCGCCTTTGGCGGATCTATCGCCTCTCGCGGCATGATTCGCCTTCGTCGTGTGTCCAACGTCTCTTGATTGCTCGACACTATCCTCAGCACTGTGCTGAACCCCGTCAATGATACTGCTGGAAATGTGCAGCATAGAGTTGAAAATATCAAATCGAAAGTTCTCCGAAACGCCACAAGAAGCCGTTCTGATGCTGTCCAGAAATCCTCCTTCACACGAGACACTGTCATCAGCATCGTCAAAGGAACTGTATTCCGAGTCAAGATCAAAATGAACACCTTTTCGCTTTCTGTTCTTTGGCAAAAGTTCATCATTGCGAGCTTGGATTCCTATCTTGCTTATGAAATCATGTTAGAGTCCTGGTATTGACGACCACCCCGGAAAAGTTCGAATGTCTGGTTTTCATGACGATGAGTGCAGTCGTGCTTCGACGTCTGATGAGTCGACGCGTTGCACCGGCGAGGATCGACCTCACCAAGCTTGATCTTTCCACCAGAAACAAATTTTGAATCTACTTTCTTCTTTGCGACCTCCCGAGCATATTCAGTACGAGTTGATAAGTATTGGCTAACCGTAGCCTTCTTGTTGACGACGACAATTTCCATTGGAACCCGAGTACCTGCATTCCTTTGTTTGTCCTTCGATTTCCATTCAATGTTCGGCATGCAGGCGTCCATACTCATGGGATTAAGACAACCTGGCCAGAAATTGACTGGCTCATGCTCGTCAAAAGCTTTCTCCGTGACTTGAGAGGAGCCTCGTAGTAAGTTACCTTTCGTGGCGTCATCCTTTCGTTGAAAAGCCCTGCTCACAAAAACTTGCTTCAAATGCTCTGGAACGAAAGTAAGTTGCGTCTCGTCCGTACCTTGCGTCTGTTCTGCTTCAGTTGCGTCATCCTTCCCCAACTCAGCCACCAGACGGCGTTTTCGTCCGGAACATACACTTCGGTGCATGTGGGGTACCATCTCGTAACGTTCAATGTATTGCTTTCCGTTAGAGTCCTCCGCAAGTCTGTCGTTATTCACTTCGCCTGGAACGGCGGCGTCAGTTTGAATTTCAATCCGATAGGTCTCTACGTCTTCATCGATGTTTTCGTTCCTCTGTCGAGTGCCGCTTGGACTTGAAAGATCCGATGCCTTTTGCGAACAAGACTCGATCTTCGTCATCGACTTAACGTTGTCCGTGGAATCGGTCTGTAGCCAACGCTCTAGAGGATGATTGTGCAATTGCCTTACTGCGACACACGACGACTCGAATTGCAGTGCCGCATCATTGAGCCCTGTTGCATTGTAGGATTCATTCCATGGAGGCAATGTGGCGCAGACCGCTGGCGCCCGTCGATCCCTTATCTTCATCAACACCTTGTTCACAATTTCATCGTCGACACCCATCTGCGAGAGTTCCAATCGAATATCTCGGCGGCGCCTTGGAGCATTTGGTTCATCCTTCGAATCGGATGCCATGCTTGAATGGATGGTGCGGTCTTGAGAAAGGCCCAACTGTTGCCTGTGTCCTGATAGACTGAACACTTCCGAAAGGCAAGTCTTGTTTGATACTACTTGATTCAATCTGAGTGGCTGTAACACCTGAAAACACCAAATCTCGGAAGTGTAATTTGTGTATCTGGAATTTAAGAAATTTCAAGTGCGAATTAAGATCTTGGATCGAAACCTGTTCTCTCCCATGTATATGTGTACTCTGAGAGTATCCTGTTTTATGGTTGTGGATGAACGTAATTGTGAAAAACGTCTTCGCATACATAGACATACAGAAGATACATGTTAGTCGCCGCGATACTACGCTAAGTGGCATTTGCTCCGGAGTGTAAACCGGTAGAGCCTGGTTGTTGCTCTGGAGTACTTAGGAGAAAGTCGGGCAGACTATGCACTGCAGAGCGACACATTCGTACGCACTCCGTTGTGGAGACCCGTTGTCGTTGAAAGTGGTTATTCGACCAAGTATGATGTATACGGAGTATACCTATTTGATATTGAAGTTTTCATGTGATTAATGTTTGATGCCCAAATCTTTTGCAAATCAAGTACGGTACTTATGCATGGTACTCGGAGTACACGTTAGTACTCTTTCTATTATTATGATACCTAACTGTGCACGTATGACACATGACATATGGCATGTATGCATATGCATATGGCTGATGGCTGATGACAATTCGACAGGAACGTACGATGCAGTGCACAACGCCTATTGATACAGAAGCCGCAAATTCCTGTGCTTCTACCGGCATACGAGAGGCAATTAGTCTACATTCTACTTCCAGTTATGCATGCTTCATGCTTCCTTAGAAGTGGCACTCATAATGCGAAGGCGAGGTCGCCATGTTGGACCCACAAAGGCTACGCATGGGGAATTGGTAGTTTCGTACAGAGCCTAATTGCGCCATAGTCAATACGAGAAAGTTTTGAGTACTTGAGTTGATTTCCTCACTGATCGAAAACCTATATTCCAGCCCCTTCCGTGAAGAATGAGCGCTTAAAACGATAACGCCGTACATCTTCTTCGAGTGAAACCTTTTTCAATTGTCGCGACGCTAATCCGTGTCCATCGAGTTCCACACTCACACATGCGGCCGGACTCTTGTGTGGCAAGCCGGCATCAAAAAGTATCAATTCTCCCCGTTGCAATTCAATCCATTCTTCGTCCGTCGTGAGCGGTTTGGTGGCAATCACAGCCACTCGATCATCTTCCTGTGCCACTTGTGAGAAATCAATCTCGTAATCCAAATCTTGCAAACGGCACTTTTTGAAGGGGTACTCTCGTACTGTGTAATGCAAGCCATTCCAAACGCTGCTGCCATGTCGCGATCCTGGCCATGAGTACACCCACAACACATGGGGGCCGCAGGTAATCAGGGCGTTCAAGATCGTTTCCTGAGGTGCGTATTGCACCACTTCGTGCATCAAGTCTTGCAGTGTGGCGTGCAATACAGGAAGGGACGGCAGTGTGTCAAATTTGGCTTTGAGCGCATTGAGAATTGCACAGAACAATGCTTCGGAATCCGTATCGCCCACGGGAAAGTAGGATTGATCGCCTTTGGGTTCGGAACCTATCCATGGCAAGTCCTTTGTGGTAATATTAGAAAATAAGGGGACATCTCCATTGTGTGCCAAACACCAGTGAATCCCCCACATTTCTCGTGAAAATGGATGCACGTTTGACAGCTCCACATCGCCCTGTGTGGCGTATCGAATGTGGGCCATCATGTTAATTGTTTGTATCGAAAGCGACGTGATAAAGTTTGCGATCGGAGACGTGGCTGCAGCGTCTGTGTCATGAAATTGACGGACCCCTTTGCCATTGTAGAATGCCATCCCCCACCCGTGATTGTGTATATCCGTACTTCCGCCCCGTCGACAGAAACCTTGAAGGGAGAATGAGAAATCCGTCGGTTTGGCGCAATTCATGCCTAATAGCTGACAAAGAAGAGCACTGGACCGTTCGATCTGAATAGCTATTGGAAGAAATGCACGGCATGGAGGAGTAAGAGTAAAAAGGAGGAAGCAGAATAGAAGCTCTCGCCGAAATATCACCATTGTCTTGCAGTCGGAATTGTGGCCAAATTGAGTACGAAAGAACTCGCTGGCAGACGGGCAGATGTTTGTTGACAGTATTTAACGGTTATTAGCAACGGTTTGCCACGTCTCGGCAGAATTCAATCTTGCTCAAGACTGAAGATATATCGAGGCTCATTCAATCGGGCGAGTACGCTTGAGACTTGAGATTTGAGATACGCTAAGGCAGGATGACAAGTTTACCCGAACAGATCGCAAGTGTGTACAATTGTAAGCTAGACAGAACCAGTACGGCGTGTCGAATCTTCGTCACCCATGACTTTGCTTGTTGCATGCTGGAAAGCACTCGGAATATGCTGTGTAATCGGAATAAGTTGCGTATCATGGAGACAACTTCTAGATCAGGCAATATGCAGAAGGCCTTAGGGTTTGTAGGCTGATCAACGGGTACATGGTGGATGCTTGGCCTTCGTATGTCCAGCATGGCCACGACGTACTCCGAACGTATAGGCAGCTATAGAAGGGAAGTAAAGTCGTGGGTGACTGCAATAGGGTGGATTTATCCCCAAGTTAAGCAAGTGAAAAGAACGAATAAACAAGGAGGATGATTCGTTATATATCGACGCCCGACCCTCGCAACTGTGTTTGGTCAATACGGAGACACCAAACTTCAGTATGATCGTCGACCGCTGTTCCTGCAACATGATGAATAACTAGCGAAGTTAGGGCAAACAAAATTTCTGCCATTCTATTGAAAGATATCACTTGCAACTTTGGGGAGTGCTTTTCGGAACGGGTCTATGGTATCCTGGGCAGAGTGGGAGCATAATGGGAGTGGAGGTCATGGCTCCAACAGGGCCAATCAGGTCGTTCCCGCCAAATTGTGAGGGATTGTCGGGTCCTGTTCTACAGTTCACTACTGGAGTGCTGTACGGCTGTACTCCGTACAGTACTTTAGACGACGTACAACAGTACAACTCCGAGTATTCATAGAGTACTGGCACCACTTTACGGTTGACTTGATGACATTGCTACAGATGACCCATGACTTTTTTTGTTGGACACTTGAAAATTCTTTTCAACGCATGTATCATTCAGAATAATACACGACTTGATAACTGTAAACTTCGTGTACAACCTATGTACTTGAAGAAATGAATTGACCTTGATACCGAATGGATTCACTGATATGTCGGTTTTTATGTAGAGTTCGGTCATTGTGGGGTGCTCCGAGCATGTCACACATGAGACGAAATGCATGAAACTGGAACGACTCATTATTCATTATGCTCCACTGAAGGGGACATACCCGCATCCATCCTGCTAGAGTGAACATTGGTTGAAATCCTCCACAGACCCCACACACCACTGTACTGTCACCACTTGATAGCGCCATGTCCTACGAAGCTGTCGCTCGAACCAGCGGATCGCAGGCTGCTCCAATGCGGTCGTCCTTCAGTCCCTCTGCCTCGTATAATCCCTCGGTCAATGAGTCGCATCGCAACCTTGTCACGGAAACTAATGGAGATGACGAAATTGATGATGATCATGATGGAGATGGTGCTGATGCAATGTCTCTGGAGGATCAGCGAAGAGGTGCTTTGCAAGAAACAGAAGACAACTTGGATCCAGATTTCGGCAAACCCTATTTCCAAACGAGACGGGGCAAGCTTACCCTTGCAGTAGTCGTGATTGTTCTCATTGTGATTGGTGCTATCGTTGCAATTGTTATGACTCGTGGCAGTTCGTCTTCCGCATCTAAGGCGGTTCCGACTGCGACGCCAGCACCATATTCACCACGTCCAAGTAAGTTGTGTGGAACATTTCCCTGCGCGTTCTGTTAGGAGTGTCATCCATGTGTCGACATTCGCTAAACGTCGACTTGTTGAGTGCAAATGCGTCACATGGAAACTAACTTTCACCTTATGCAGCATCAACGGAACGACCGTCGTATGCAGGTACTAGATTCCCACCAAATGGAGGAGAATCGGGGTCTCCGTTCGGTGGAAATTCTGTGTCTCCGTTCGGTGGCAATTCTGGGCAGCCAACACCGGGATTTCCAACATCAGGATTTCCAACATCGGGATTGCCAACGACAGAATCGCCAACCAGTGGAGGCCGTGACGAGCTCTACCAATCCGTATCTCAAGTGCTCATCAACACCGGCGTTTCCTCGGAAGCGGCCTTGTTCCCACCGGACGGTGTCCCGACGCCTCAAACTCAAGCGTTGGGTTGGTTGTTGGATGACGATCCGTTGCAACTCTTGGCACCAGGCCAAAATACGCCATCGGCACGAGTCTTGCAGCGCTACGTCACTGCAGTGCTCTTTTATGGAACCAATGGGGCGACGTGGCTCAAGTCGGACGGATGGATGACGCAGGCCCATGAATGCCAGTGGTATGGACTCTCCTGTGTCGAGTATACCATTCCAAATAGTCCCGTCGTGGATCAAGGGAATGGAACTAATGCGGGGTTGAAAGAGGCAAATGGAACTGATGTGGGGTTGAATGAAGGAAACGGGACGGACGTGGGGTTGAATGAAGGAAACGGAACTGACTTGGGGTTGAATGGGGGGAATGGCACGGACGTGGGGTTGAATGAGGGGAATGAAACATCGACGACTACGATGGAGCTGCTCGTGGTGACAATCGAATTGGCTGAAAACAATTTGGTCGGTGAAATGCCCAACGAAATTGGATTCCTACAAAGCCTTACCTCTCTGGGCCTATACGGAAATAGTTTGTCGGGACCCCTGCCGAATAGCTTGGGCAACCTCTTTGCACTCACCAAATTCAGGCTTGATACCAATGAGTTCATAGGTTCTCTACCATCTGAATTGGGTAGGTTGCGAAATGTGGACGACTTTACCGTGTTTGAGAACCAGTTGACAGGCACTATTCCAACCGAGTTCGGAGGACTCGTCCGATTGACGCGCTTCTGGGCCAGCAGCATGATGCTATCGGGTCCCATCCCCTCTGAGATTGGGAATTTGGTCAATTTGGAAGACCTTTATCTGGATGTGAATGCGCTGACAGGCCCGATTCCATCCGAGATTGGTCTTCTTCAAAAACTGGGAGACCTCCGTCTCTACAACAATCGACTGAAGGGATCGCTGCCGTCACAACTGTTCAACCTGCCCGCTCTTAGCAGAGCTTATTTGGACACAAACTCCTTTTCGGGGTCGCTGCCGAGCAATATGGCAAGCATGCCTTCTCTTGTCGATTTGCAGATATTCTCTAATGGGTTGACTGGTGAGATTCCGCTGCAGATTGGTATGATTCCGAATTTGACGGTATTGAGATTGGAAGGTAACGACTTAACAGGTGCAATACCCAGTACACTGGGTTCCAATGGACAATTGCTCAGAGTATCGCTCTCCAGCAATCGTTTGGCCGGAAGTCTTCCTGATAATTTGCAATTATCATCGTCGCTTCGTCGCATCCAGGTGGACCGGAATAGCATTGACGGTACTCTCCCCGATTGGATTGGCAACCTTTCCCAACTATCAAGCCTCGATGTGGCCAACAATCGTTTAACAGGTTCGATTCCCACGTCATTGGCGAAATTGACATTACTCGAGGATGTGACGCTGGAGCAGAATGATCTTTCGGGGTCAGTGCCGTCGGAGCTGTGTTTGGTACCATCCCTCCTGATACTCACCGCCGACTGTTCGGGTGTGACTCCGGAAGTGAAGTGCTCGTGTTGCACAACGTGTTTTGAAAGCCTGTCATAGTCTTCTAGGTGTAACGATTCATGGAATTGCGGGGCGGGCGCCCTATTGCAGTGTGGGATGGTGAGTAATACTCGGGTTCACTTGGGAGACCTCTACAAGTGGTATGAGATTGAAGATTGATTGGTTCTCTCTCTCCTAGCCTACTAGTACTGCAAGTAGGGATTAGGTGTATAATTTCTGGGAAGAGTTGGGCAGCTGTGTGCATTGAGTTCTTCTAGAGATAGGGTCGCTAAATGGACTACCGTAGTAGTCGTAGAGAGATGGCCTCATATTCTCGTGTGCTTTCAGAACGCTGAACGCTGCCCTCTGCAGATGTATTGCGCTCTTCAACAAAACACTCCAAGTACTTTACTACATTTCTTGTGTACTACAATACTCGAGTAGTAGCACTCGGGTAATATAGGTTCTGCTACTAGATGTGTCCTCCAACAACAACACTGGTTCGATCTAATCAGCCTATAGGAGCTTCTTTCTTCCCTTTTGGATGGAAATAAGATCACAACTCTCGCACTGGAGCTATCGCTTCGGAGCTTGGGCTCATTGATGGAATGCAAGTGCTCCTTCTTGACTCCAACAGTTAGACGGGCGTCTGTCCTACGAAAATCTGCGATGTTCGAGATGCCAACTTGATACGACTCAGTGTGGACAGTGATGAATTACAATATCTACGACTGCAATTACGATGGTAGTACTGGTAGCAGTGGCGGCAGCAGCAGCCATTGTAACATTCCCCATCGACCCAGGGGCTATTAGAAAAAGAATTCGGAACAACACACAGCAAATTGGTGCTTCCACAGTGCTGACACTAACCAATCCAAGGTTGAATCATCGACAACAACGACACTTCCGACTCTCAGATCCATTCGCACAGTTCACCATGTCATCGACGATGATGACATGTTCCATAGTCGTGTGCGTGCGCAGTCGCGCCACGGAGTCGTACGACCCAGTGAGTGTATCACACAATCACGTTGTTCCACATCGGTCGTGATCAACGTCGAAGGCTACGGTGGTACCTGATTCCTCGTATACACCGTTAGTGATGTATCATACAGCACCTAGCGTTGGAGTCAAGCGAAAGAATGTTCGCTTCATGTGATGGGATTGTTCGGCATGAATGAAATGATACGTCGAAACCCAAAATTCTCTTTCGGTGATGGGTATGTTCTCTTTTATTCCGCGAGAAGTTAAAGTGTGAGTTTTATGAAGCTCGAATCTCGAGAACAGCTGAACAATAAAAACAATACAGATATGTATATATTTATAAAACATGACCTGCTGTTTTGGACAAAATCAGAATTCTGTTTTTGGACAGTGCGACGTAGTGCTGACTCACTAATCGAGCCTGCACGATTGGGTTCAGAGGTCTAAAAGACGACATTCACCGGAAACTCTAAAAGACGACCTCGCTTGTCGTTATGGTGGGGTCATTTCGTCTGTGAATGTCGCCCATACGTCTGTTCCAGAAATCGAAAGTCTTTTCGGCGTACAAAGACCTCTGTATGTGCGTCTCCTGTTCATGGCTACCTGGTACTAGTACCAGGTACTTACTATTTTACTATGTAGGGAACCTGCTACGGAGTATCAGGTACATCCATTGGAGATGTCAGAATAGAACAGATCATTTCTGTTTAAACGTATCCGTTGAAAAGGTATACGTCGTAGAGGGAAGGTGGTGTGTCGCCGGGGCCACATCTGCTGGTATTCATCGTGCACGGTCCCGAAAGTGCGTTGTGGCTAGTGCAAACATATGATGAATTTGCAGATGCATGAATGTCGAGCTCTCCCAGCAAAAAAGACCTACTGAGTGGATCGTACATTGCTACGTGGGGTTCGGGATCAGAACAACTCGGAACTGCGAGTGCAATATTCCGGTCGCCTCACCCATCAGCGTCCCGCTGTTTCACACTTTGTCTCATTAAAAAAGCAAAACAACAAATCACGAACGCCACGTACTCAACGGACCAACCGAAAAAGAACTTTAACAACAAAGAAAAGAATCAACATCATGACTCTCTCCTCTCTTTTGAACGACGGACCCGTCTTGACCATCTCGTACGATACCCTGTCGACGAATAGCAACTCTTTTGCGTGGTCAGACATGCCGGTGATTGGAGACTTTCAACCGAATATGCCCATGGAAATGAACGGCGATATGATGGACAAGGAGGAGATGTTCCTGTCATCACTCTCCTTGGACTCTGACCTTCCGGAATATTCTGTGGACGAACCATCCAAAGCACGAAAACGAGGTCATAACAAATCTGTTTCCTTCAATCGCTATTTGGAAATTCGTGAGCACGCCCTAACGATTGGCGACCACCCCCTGTGTCGAGACTCGTTGCCACTAAGTTTGGCATGGGAACACGGTGAAACAGAATTGTTGGACCTGAATTACTATGAGGAACAACGCTTGCCACACAGACGAACAGGCAACGAAATGAAACTAAGTTATTATGAACGCAAGAATCTACTGCGAAGAATCGCAGGCATGACTGAGGCGGACATGAGAGCACACTTGGAAATGCATCATTCCCTGCCGTCTAGCAGAAATCTGAGCTGCTTTGCCGGCCTCAGCAGTTCTATCTGAACGAGGGAACTAACGCCCATTGATGCCACAAATTTTGAAACAGCAATCCCTTTTCAACCTGCACATTATGGTGATTTGTCTTGTTCGAATGTAATTTTTTTAATCATAACACAGTATAGCATCTCTTTCACATCTCTTGTAAACTAGGAATTCATCTCCTTTACTCGATTTTTCCACCATCGTAATAGACGTGATGCACGACCGGTAGTTTTCATTGACGTGTCTCCCTTGAATCGATTCCTTTTCACCATCTGGTGTTGCACTCGCAGAATTATTTTTGGTGCGTCTACATAAGGAATTTCTCAGAGCACTTCGTCGAAAATGCAAGTTTCGCGGGAGTTGGGGCAGTTGGAAAAAGCAAGTACTTCCGGACACACAGAGTATGCTGTTCTGCATTATCGACATTCCTGTAGTATGCACACAGTATGATGATTCAAATAACACATCAACTCTGGAGATTCTTACACGATTTCAAGATTACTGGAATTCACGTGCATGTATGCACTGTACTTGATTTATGTACAAGGCATTCCACGCAGCTTAGAGCATCCCCACCGCTGGAGCGAAATCTGAATCGGACATATTGGTCTCGAGCCTTTAGAAACCTATTTTGGACATATTGGTGGTATCTTTCTCGCACCGCGTTCAGATTTTTTTCGAGCAGCACGATGAAATTCTGACACCCGCTCTGTAAATTAGACGGCTTTTTCTGTCGAATTTAGTGGTAATCTACCTACAGAATGTGGAACTTGACGTACTACCAGTACCGGCAAACGAGAGGTTGCATCCCGAATGTGTGTGATGTACAGTACCATGTTCAATAGCATATACAGTAGTAGTACATAGATGTCATACCGTCGTTACGAAACAAAATCATCGAAAAGGATGCTGGCACGTGTAAAGAACAGGCAATGCGTCCCTCCGCAATCGTACCACTCAATTTACTGCTTGTCTTTTTGACTGACCTCGACGTCGTTTCAAACGGTGCTCGTCCGAGATGAGTGTCAATTTTTTGCATACAGATCACAGACAAACTGACATGAGTCACAGTGTGAATGTGGCATCCGTGATAAAATTCTATTGGTTAATTTTTTATTCGAATGGGTCGAATAGGACAAAACGAGGGGCGCGAGAATCTGGACCCGGCTCGAGAATTCAGCAATTTGGCTCTATTCTCGAGCCCCAAATCAGATTTCGAGCCGCTCGGGCGCGAAATCTGAGGTATCGAGCCCAAGCGGTGCCATGCATTTTGGACAAAATTGTCGACACAAATGGTCCTATCGGGTCATATCTCAGATTTCGCTCCAGCGGTGGGGATGCTCTTACACAGTAGAAGAAGTACGAGTACTTGTACCCAGTCAAGCCATCCACAAATCAGTCTTCTGGCATATCCGTCGATGCAATGTTTTCAAGTACATTATACTGTATATACATTGCTACATGACACATGACTGAAACGGGAGTACCGGTACATAGCAAAATGTTCCCGCAGGTTCCAAATGGAGTCGTTCTTACTCTAGTAGAGTAGCAAGAAGGCATTTTCAGATTTTCAGGGTATAATGTATAATGACCGTGTCTCCATGTAACGGAACGATACATGATACATGATTAAAACAGGAGTCCCAGGCACAGTTGGCAGTTGGCAGTTGGCAGGTTGGCAGTTCCCTCTTCATCAGGTTCCAATTGGAATTGGAAATTGCTCGAATCATGTCCAATTGGGAGTACTCGCTACAGTACTGGAGTACTCGTTGTATCGATACTGTTACATGTAATAACAGTAATGTATTCCAGTAATGTAGAGAATACTCGCAAGTCGATATGTAGAATGTAGAATGTCGTATGATGACGAAATTATTATGATAGAGTGCCAGTTAATCGGATCTCATAATTGCATTGGTGTATTACGAGGAATGTCCCATACTAGCAGACAAGATGACTTTCTCCAGTTTGCAATTGCATGATACTTGTAATGCATTTACGCATTTACAAGGAACCATTGTTGATAGCTGCTTGCATTTAATCATAGAGGTATAGACAGACCTCGACGCTCGACACCCTCCGATTTGCATTTTCGAAGGATCATACGGAGCATTGTGTATTTGCGTATTTGCAGGGTTTACTTATTTTTCCTCTCACCTACTACCAGTAGTTTTTGAACTCAGAGTACAATACTCCAGACTCCAAAGTGGAAGTAGCTAGTATGCCAGTCTTTCCGTAGTACCTTGGCAGTTGGCAGGCCCCGCGCTCCAGAATCAGTGGTTTACGAGGAAACGACTCGATTGGTGTCCTGGTCGTGGTTGATGATAGGCGGGGAGATTCCGAGATGTTCATACTTTGCAGCAAGTAACTGGAAACTCCAGCATCATATTCACAACGATAAGAGTGTGAGCAGTTTGATGACACATTTTTTCAACGATAGTTGCCGCCGCGCTTATCATGTACTAAACACATTTCTTACAAAATCGCCTGTAATTGCCAGCCGTTGTTTTCAAGCAAAGTGGCACACAACAGGGCTCGTCCCTCACCAACATCTAAGTTAAGGAATATTGCCCACCTTTTACCATGACATTTTACGCTTTCAATTCATTGAAAGCAACAATCTGCTGAAGTTGATGCAATCAATTACGTGCAACTGCAGCTCTGATAAAAATTTGGTGTAGCTTGAAAGCAGTTCTAAATTGGAATGTAGTAGCTACTTATCAGCAAAGACACAATTGTTATTTTGAAGGACTTCAAATGATGTGCTTCCTATATTGCCTCCTTAACCACAACAAGAAGAACCAGGCAGATGCAAGATTTTCTTGCTTTTTCAAGAAAAAGAAAGGCCGAACTAGCTTTTGTGTTTATGTTGTAGATTTTATCTAATACTACTACTACCTTTTGTCCTCCTCCTGCTTGTACCATCTTCATATATATCAAGGAGAACCCCATCATCAAAGATGGATTGACCACAACTTCAAGACAACAAACGTTAATTAAGTGCCTTTTGCTAATTTGCATCGTCCATAATGATTCAAGAAGGTTCATTTTCAAGATGACTTGTTGCTGATGCTCTCTGTTGGTCATCAGGAGGACATTGAAGCACTTTAATCTGGTTCCATGAATGGTCTCTCCGTGATCTCAATTTGCTTGTTCTCAACAGCAAGAAGGAACAAACCTCGACTGGCTGAATGATGTATCAAGCTATTTGACCACAACATTAGTGAGTCTACTAATTGGTACTGTAGTAGATGTACTGTAATTGGTTACAGTGTTGTCTGGGTTCCTCTGCAGATTGAGGACAGTATGGTCAGGGCTTGTTAGTGAGTCCGTTTTGGGCTTAGTTATAGTATGCACTAACTAAGCCACTGTAAAAGCGTAGTTAAAAATAATTAGTTAACTAAATCAACTAAATGTTTCACTAGAGACATGTGACATGTGTTATTTTTGAATAGCATTTTGCTGTATACGTGTATGCGAGCCTATAGAGTGCATGCAGCTATTGTAAATTGTAACGTATACTTCTTGTTACTATTCAATGCTTGAACCTTTTTGACGCGTGTGAGGTCTCTTCGTCAATACAATCGGCCGCACGCTTTAGCATGTCCGCCATAGATCCCTCTTCGGTCGCCTGGATATCTTCGGCGTCTTCAGTGTCGAGATCGAAGAACTCAGTCAATGCAGCTGCGGCTGCTACTGCTGAAGTCGATGAGCGAAGGGAATCCAGAAGGCAGGACATGCTCATAGGGCCACTTTCGCTAGCTGACCTTATAAACTCTTTGTTAAATGCAAGGAGCGTGAGCATCTCGAATTTCGATGATCCCAAACTCTGCCGCATGTGAGTATCGATTAGACGACAGAATGAAAATACACGCTCTTGCATCCCGTTTGCATCGGGGGCTGCAAGTTCAGGCGCAGCAATACGAGAGACCATTGTGTGATCTTTGCCGTTGAGACGATACCACATCAGAATATCAACCTTATTGGTTAGAAAAAAGCAGTCTCCTCGAGATATCTTGACCTTTTCCACATCGGAGAGTTCGGCGCGCTGATCATTTCTAAGGAAAGCATGCCAGTTAATCAACTGATTCATCCATGCATCATATGCTTCATCAGCCATTTGGGATGCAGTTTGCTGCACTGGTTCAAGAACAACAGCTTCTTCGCGAGGAATGGCATTATTTCGCAAGGCTGTTGAGAATGGATCATCACTGTCATAGTTATCATCCATCAAACTGGAATCGACGGGTTCATCTAACACAGTTGGTTTCCAAACCCGCACAGCCTCTGCATTCAGCATTCTCTTGAAAACAGCGAGAGCCTTATCAACAAGGTAACCCTGTCCAGTTGCTCGAAGGAATGGTAGTCCTGTAGTCATCATAACTGGATCAACAACCATAGCAACTAATTGGTGGTCGTTTGGAGCCGGGAAGTAGTTCTTAATCTCATCTAGCAGACGATAACGAAGATCCTGTACGTCCTTGTGCAAGCCTTCAGTGGCAACTTTCTTCTTTGGTAGATCATCGAAGGAACAAGACCCATCCCACTTCTTATCCTCATCTTCAGTGAACGTGATATCCACAATGTTGAAGTGAGGCTTTTCGAGGGCCATGACGCAGCTGTGAAAATGTTTAAAAGAAATTAACAACAAATTTTCGAATTGGCAAAATGAAAATGCATACGTACGTTAAAACTTGCAGCCAGCTGGATCCAGCAGTCGGTTGCGAATCAACTTGGGTCACAAACGAGAAGTTACAAACTGGGCGTAAAACTGCTTCAAACCCTGCTAGAAGCTCCCACTCCTGTTCTGTAAGCATATGAGCTCGCCCAGTAGCGGATTCCTGATTCATATAGACATGAAGAGTGTAGAAGCTGCGTAACACTTGCTGAAACATCATCTCCGTGCCGCTGATTCGAGTGTCATTGTCGAGCCCGATTCGAATCGTTTTCATGTTAGCATTATCATTGCGAGACTTGTACTGGACTTGGCGAGACTTGGCTTTCTTGCTGAAAACGTACTTTGCGAGTTTGCGCGCCTTGACACGTAATGATTCACACGGGGGGAAGCTATCAATGATGACATGGTTCTCTGATCGTGTTCGCTTGCCGCATGCGTGGTCAGCAACAAGATTAGCCATGTGCATATGGCAATCACCATCTTCTCCTGTAAGTCTGCGCCCCGTTGCAACAGATGCATTTGTCGTGTCATTAATGCTCATATACAGATCCGTATCTTGGATATCGTAGCGACTTAGAATCGATCGTGCGGCAGCAGCGCAAGCATCAGCGGAATGGCCATCAGGGATGGCTAGCCCGAGTGCAACTTTATATCGTTTCCACTTAACAGGATCAATCCAGTAGACAGAAACACCGAAGAATTGTTTAATTGTGGAGTCCCAGCCATCGTGACAAACAATAAGCCACCCAGGTGGCACATTGGAGTTGTCAGCCGAGGAATACACAGAACGAGTACATGCCAGACGTGCTTTGATTTCCGTCACAAACGATGAAAACATTGAGGCAAGGGCGGCGTCCATCTTTCCTCGGGTCATGGCCTTGTATGATCCAGGTTTTAAGTGACTTGCAAGCTCAATGATGGCAGTCAATTCAGGATCAGTGGCAAATGACAGTGGCAATCGGCGATTGACAACCAGCATAGCAATTGCAGCATGAACTTGGTTGTTGACGGCGTCGTTTCCTCTTGCTAGGAATAAGCTCATCGTCGTCATCCCCGATTCAGATTGTGAACTGTCGACTGAATTGACAACCATTGGTTTTTTGCCTTGAGCCTTGGGGATAACATTCCTGTGGTGCGTTTTAAGATGAGATTCTCCGTTTGAAGTTGATTCATTGTAGAGAAATCAAACACTTCTGAAAGACTCTCATGGGAGCATTGTCAACGTCAATATTGTCATAGCATATTTTACAAACATGGCCAGATTTTTCGATCGGCCCATTGGTTAGTTGGTAAACGTAATTCCAAACCCAAGAACTCTTTGCCACCTTAGTAATTGCGCGCTGCTCCGCCTTTGATATCTCTTGCAACGGTTGTTCGTTTCGGTCCTCTCCTGGCACAGTATCGCCGCCAACCCCTTCGATATCCATCAATACGACGACCGATGACAAGTGAGAATTGACAAGTGAGGCGGCAGAGGAGCAAGCAAATTGAATTCTGAGCGTGTATTACTGTGATTGTGCAGGATGCTGACACAAGAGACAAGGTGACGGATATAGGATTCTAAATCCGTTTGATAATATTGAACGACTCGTCTGCTCTGAGCAGTCCGCAGTCCGCAGTCCGCAGCCCGCAGCCTGCATTACTCAGCAAATGTGCATATTGAATTTAGTGACTATTTAGTTACTAAATTAACTAAGGCAGGCAGAGCGTAGTCATAGTGAAACTAACTATTTAGTTAGTGATAGTTAGTGAAAAAAATCACTAAGTCACAGGTTCACTAACAAGCCCTGAGTATGGTACTATACTCCGTACAATATGTAATGCATCAATGCAGAGAACAAGGCTTGTATTTCATACATGTACGAGTGTACTGGAGTGTAGCAACTGTACAACTGTACAACTATATACTGAGTTGAGCATTTTACATTGATATAAATTTTATGCGCGTCACCGCCACTCATCTTCATCTGTTGGAAGTCGGTCCAGAATGAGCGCTGCCAGCAAATTACAAACACAGCACATGTTATCTCTGGAACACACACACACCAACAGTGTCGCGATGAAAATGAAAATCATTGCCAGATGATGATTCGTTTCATGGCTGTTTCAGTTCCGACACTCTAGTGGCCATGGTTGCTTCAGATTCAGGTACGTTGCACGTCGTTGCGCTGAGTTACATGTTGTCATCAATCCGCACGAGAGTGACAATGATGCTGATTCCGAGAGAGTGATGGGTTCGGTACGAGTACTTGTACTTGGGACCAGCAGCATTGCATTGCTGTTCCCTTTCATACGACTCGGGCATTTTGCGAAAACTTGGGGTTTGAATCTCTTCACAATCAATCAATCACACACGCGTCACGTCCATGAATGCCAACAAAATAGCACTGGGTTCCGAGAATCGAAAGACTGTGGACAAGGCACTCTATACCAAGTGTCAAAACAATAGGAGACGTGACGTCCCAGGAAGAAGATTTGTACTCCAGGGCTACTGTGTGCCATGTTCGGTAAAGAATATTATGCTCATTTTTCCCTCACTTCACTCTTGGTCTTGCGGTTTTGGTCCTCTATTTCTACAGCCATGTTGATTCATGGACTTGGGACTTCACGCCTCGGTAGCGTCAATGAGAATTGTTGACGAGACAAGCGTTTGATTGTCGGTTCACCTCATTTTGCATGACAAGGAGCAGCAGAAGCAGCAGCGTGATCACTGGGAAGTTTGAATATGGAATGACAATGATCTCAATTTGGGGCATTGGCTCGACATGGCAGAATCAAGTTGTAAAGGACACGTTTTTCTGAGTTCACGATTCGTCGCAGCGGTGTCGAGCTGGCTATTCCTTGCAGGATGCACGCGCACACACCTCGGAAGCGGTTCGTGTCGGAGAACTGTTCAGGGACCAGCTAACTGACATTTTGACAATCAGCTTCTGGTTCGGGTTCTCTCATCATGCATCCGATAGACAACAGTGGACTTCTGATACTGCCTCAAAAAGCAACGCCATGGGTGATGTACAGTTTCAGCTCGGAACAGTCGACATCACATCTTAAAACTTTTCCATAATGGCGTCACCTTTTCGCGTGCAAATGCGCCGGGAGGGCCGTGGTGATGTGAAGAAGGCTACACCAACATAAGTAATTATTATAGCCTCATTCTAGAGTTGAGAGCCCAGCACTGCAAGACAGCGACTTCCTCACTTCAATCTGCGACTTGGACTTCGGATTCGGGAGTATCGTGGTCTCTGCGGTGGATACCACGGCAGCCTTCCGTCAGACGTGATGATCACCAGTGTGCCGGTATACATACCAAAACGACACAGAAGGTCGTCCAGCTTTTTATGCATATACATAGAATATAGTGAACCGCTAATACAGCTCCTACATGTAGAATGTAGAAGTACGGTACCGATTGCACTTATCATGTATCATGCACTCCAGTACCACGTAGACCGAATACTCCAGTACTTGGAGTACTGTAATACCGGAGGGCCGAGACGTCATAAACAACGAAACCATTCCATTATCATTATCATCATCATCCTTCATCTTCCCTGTAAAGAACATTGTGTGTGATTACATTTACTCTTTTCAACGATGAACAACAACGATAACGAAACATCGTCATCATCGCAGTCCTCGTCCAATGTCATTTGGGAACCAGGTGCTCTGACCTTGGAAGATCGCGAATTGTTAAATGGTGGTCATCACAAGGCTGCGGTCGTGTGGTTCACGGGTCTGTCAGGATCTGGCAAATCGACAGTGGCCAAATTGGTGGAACGTCAACTCTATCAACAAAAGGTCCATACCATGTTTTTAGATGGCGACAATTTACGTCATGGTCTCAATCAAGATTTGGCGTTTTCGGAACTCGATCGTGAAGAAAACATTCGTCGTGTGTCACACGTGGCGGCACTCGGATTTCATCATGGGAATGTAGTGTTGGGGAGTTTCATTTCTCCATATGCACGAGATCGACAATTGGCGCGGAGTTTAGTACCCGAGGGGAGATTTTTTGAAATTCATGTCAAGTGTGATTTGGAGGTATTGAAACAACGTGATCCAAAGGGATTGTATGCCAAGGCAATACGAGGGGAGATTCCCAACTTTACAGGTATCAGTGCACCCTATGAAGTACCAGAGAACCCTGAACTTGTCATCGAGACCGATTCAGGAGAAACTCCTCTGACTTTGGCAAACATGGTACTCAAGACGTTGGCTGATCACGGCATAATCCAAAAGGTCGAAGCGAGTGAGGAGAACTAGGCCTGGCCCCTCCTCTCAGCTTTGCTATACAAAGTAGTATGATATGCACGACTCGAACAACTTAATGCCCGCGCGATTCTTCTCAATTTTGGGCAGCGCTGACTATTGTCACTCAAGCCTCGTTCGGACGAGCTGACCTCCCAGTTTCTTCGAACATCGGCATTGACAAGACGGACGAGAGGATGATACCAATATCATACAGAAGTGCTTAATATGGTTACTTTAGGTCTGCAAAACAACACACACGCATCATGTCTTCCTTTTTAAGCCAGCCCACCGAGGACGACCAGATAGCGCGCATGATAGCTTTACAGGATGTGCATCTCACTCTGGATTTTTGATGGTGTATAGTTGTACGATGACCCTACCATGAATTTTCTCAGACCTTATGATTCCAATTCAAAATTTAACAAATCTAATCCCCCATTACTAGTATTTAATAACATTTGGTGCAGCACGAGCACACGATCAACGGTGTGTCTCCCCCACAGTCTGATGTCAAGTTTCCCACGTCAAGGTTACACACGTCAATCGGCATTGTCCCAGACAGACCATTTGTGTGCAATTTTAACGACTTTAACCCTTGAATCTTCCCAATCTCGGACGGCACAGTCCCCTTTAGTGCATTGATATGCAGCCATAGTTCTTCCAAGGCCACGGCTGCACCCAATTCCGATGGTAACGACCCCGTGAGTGAATTGTTATACCCTTGAAAACTCACCAAGCTGCTCATTCGGCCAATCTCCGAAGGAATCGTTGACGTTAGTAGGCTGAGCGACAATTGCAACTCGACAAGATTCTGCAAATTCCCCAATTCTGATGGAATAGTCCCACTCAGATATGTATTTTCAAAAAACAAACTGGTCAAATTGGTAAGCAGCCCAACTTCCGATGGAATCTTTCCCGATAGCAAGTTCAGACTAATATCTAGAAACTCAAGATTCGTCAATAGACCAAATTCGGATGGTACTCCTCCCACCTCCAACGCCGTTTCACGAATGCTGAGTAGTTTCAAGGTTGTCATGGTTGCCATTTGTGTCGGAATGGTACCCTGAAAATTGTTGATACCCATGACCAGATCCTCAATGACAGGTAATTGGAACATTGTTGGCATTGGCAGTTCGAATGCATTGACCGCAATGTTCAGGCGCACCAGAGCTGGAAGTTCCAACAGGGCTTGTTCCAATTCCTTACCAATGTAATTTTCCGAAATGTCAAGAAATTCAAGAGAGGTTAGACCACTAATCTCGGATGGCAGATTGTCAACAAGTTGGTTCCTGTAGATGAGAAGAATCCTGAGGTTCGACAAAAGGCCCAGCTCGGAAGGGAAGGCACCGTTGATGGAGTTCTCAAAGAGCCACAGGCGTTCTTACGAGAGTTGAAGTGAGCAAATGATGCATAGGGAAGAGAAGCAACACAGCAGGCAATTCACTCACGCAGGTTTCTGAGATTACCAATTTCAGTCGGAATCGCTCCTCCTAAACAGTTTGGTTCGCACAAGCCATCTGGTATTTCTCTACTGTCTGTCTTGGCTATCCGCAAGTCGGTTAAATTTGTCATCAAACCCAGCTCAGTCGGTAGGCTGCCAATTAGTACATTTTGAGAGAGATCCAAGTACTCAAGTTTCGTCAGCGTTCCCAGCGACGATGGGATGGATCCAGTCAATTCGTTGAAAAACAGATCCAAGAACCGAAGGCTTGTCATTGATATCAGAGCTGTGATGGGCAATGTACCGGTAATAAAATTTGCGTTCAGATTCAGCGTTTCCAGCTTTGTCAAATTGCCGATGGAGCTAGGTAAAGCGTCGGAAACAGGATTTTGTTGTTCGTCTACTCCAATGAAATTGGTGAATAAATCGAAAAACTCTGAACAAACAAGCCCAAAGTGGCAGAGTGAGAATCTCATCTCGTGTAGCGGGGGATGATCATACCACATTGACCTCACGTACCGAGGTTGGCGAGCTGGCCGATTGTGGCTGGGATGACGCCATACAAAGTGTTTTTATTTGCATCGTATTTCTTGAGCGCGGACAGTCCTTGAATCTCGCTCGGTATAGTACCGAAAACGTTGTTTTCGCCTAGTTCTATGCTGATCACTTGCATGTCCTTGTCACATGTGATCCCCGACCAACTTCCAGACCCGTCTGGGTTGCAAATATTAGAAGCAGTCGTCCATCCATCCTTCACAGTCCATTCGTCTCCAGTTCCAGCATAGTACACAGTGTTCAAGACATATCGCTGGATAATTTCCAGTTGGTCTGCAGGCTGGGAAGGGTCAAGTCCGGGGTTCGTCGCCAAGAGTTTCTTGAGTGCCGAGTTCTGCGAGGTGCCTGATTTGACGAGCGACCCATCGTCAGTCAATGTTTCTATCAGGAACGTTTGGATGGCATCTGCAGCGGTGGATGTGGGAAGCGCAGTTTTCGAGGCAGGAGTTGGAGACAATGAGTTATTGAGTGGTGTTGGTACAGGCGTGACGGGTGCAGGCGATGTTGAGGAAGTCACTGGAGCCTGTGAAGGAGGAATTGGTGCAGATGTGAGAGGAATTGGTGCAGTAGTCTGTAGTGCAGGTGCGGTTGAGGTAGACACTGGAACCTGTGACGAAGGAGTGGCAGAAGGAAATGATGAAGGAGTGGCTGGCGTAGGCGATGCCGATGTAGACACAGGAGCCTGTGACGGAAGAAGAGTTGGTGCAGAGGTGTCAGGTGCAGGTGATGTCGAGGTAGCAACTGGAGCGTTTGACGACCCAGATGGTGCAGCTGTCTCGACTGGTGACGTCGTTGTGGACGCTACTGGTGCTATCGAAGAAGCAGTTGGCGCTGACGGCTCTGGTTCTTCGAAATGGAAGGAGTTGGAAGGTGAGGCAGGTATGATTAGTTGTGAGTTCGAAAGTCAAGAAGCCTTACCAGCAGGTTGTAAAGTTGTTGAACTGGTGACGTTGCGTGGAGGAGGAGGATTAAAGTGTCGAAAAATTGCTCCTTCAAGCTCTCCGGCTGAGAGTGACAACGTCGACTTCTTTTGAAGTCGGAACGCTCTTAAGGATCTAACATCCGCTGCAACCAACATCTGGGACAGCACGAGGAACGCTCGCAGCACCACTGATCTCATCTTGAGCTTCTTTAAAGTCATCAGGATAAATGGGAGATGGGGAGTATGCCCATTCACATATTGGTTGTGCCAGGAATTGCTTACTTTTGCTTGTGTCGATGCCTTTAATAAATCTGAAACGTGTTCGAATATTTGAACTATGACAATTCGACGACAAATAATAAAGATGTGTATGTTTCATACAGTACATAAAATTGTAACTGTGTATTTTTTGACATCCATCAAACTTGTCGGTGGTGGGCTCATCGGAAAAATGAAACTAACGGTAATAAAACATGCGCCATACATACTGGACAATACATATTGTACTATGACTTTTTTGCTTTTTTATGTCACTGAATTGTTCACGTTGTGACGATCATTACTGGTAATCTACCGGCCACCTCTAAAGTTTTAAGATTATTTATGCCACACTCCGGTGCATAGTGCATAGCCCTGGAACCCAACTACTGGTGCCTGTCTACTCGAAAGGACTGGCGAGTTGGCAGCTGGAACATCATACCAACAATATTACCAGACCGTCTAATGCCTTTCACAATAATCATATACATCAGGCATGTTGGCATGCCTATTGAAGACGGTAGGCTATCTTCTGACTACCGGAAGAATTAGCTATGTTAGGGGCCGATTCAGAAAAAGATCAATGCTGATCAAATGAAGATCATGGTTGAGGCCCTCAAGTCTTGAGTAGCTAGCTATTGTGCAGCTGGAGATCATATACTTGTTTTCCTATCTCTTGCAAAGGCAGGGAAGAGATCTGCTGCATGATATTTGTCAACAAAATCAATTGCAAGTAACCTACAAAGAAGACCAATGTCAGTGCCTAAAAAACTATTTCTTCCCAAGCCAAGGCAATCAATTGCTATATCCAAGCAAGAAGCAGTCTGGTGCTTTCAGAAACATGAGTGCACAAATTTGGTTTTGAAGCAAAATGACATTTTTCAGGAAGAAAGGAACCAAATGACGAATTCTCAGCACATAGGTTGTGCTTGCTGGTGCTATATTCCCCATCGTCGTCCCCAGTTAAAACAAGCAGTCCGCCTCATCCATGGTGAGCTTGCCATGAAAATGATTCCTGTCATATTTGTCAAGATTGCTGGATTATCCATAACCCCTGGAAGTGGGTCTTTGAAAGGTCGAGAGATCATTTCATGAAACCCTTGATGCGGAAAAGTGGCTGATACAACTACAACATTGGAGGAATAGTACAGTACATCAGACACCAACTACTACTTCTTGTGTGGCACCCCTAATAATGTTTGAATTAATCAGTGGTCGCCATGATGTGCTGGTGGAGATCGTTGGAGCACGAGGAAATGTCGAGACTACCGGTAGCTAGTAGTATCTCTGATCAGGTGACCTTGACTCATAACCAAGATATTGTTCCAGTACTATAATGATGAATCTCTGTCCGTCATCCAAGGGGTGCAGAAATGTGGTAACCATGCCATGAGGGTTGTGGGAAACTGACATTTCAGCTGTCCTTATGTACTAGAAGAGAAGGATATATTCATGAAGGGCAGTGCTTCATCACCATTAGTGGAGTCAGAGTACACTCATTGTTCCAAACAGATTGTCATTTATATCTGAATTGTTCCAACAAGAAGAAGACCTACTGAACAATCTGGTACTAGTCCTAAACTGATGGACCTTTATATGATACCATGACATGGCATATCAGCTATGTCTATATAGTATAACGGTTGACTGTGGGAACAAGCGTTGGGATATCTAAACGTAAGAGTTCTCATTTGCCGGTTTTGAAGGTTACGGCCCCGTCCCGTTTTTTCTTTGTGTGATAATTCGAAGGTATAGGCCGAAGGCGACCCACGACTATGCATACACACGGATGTGTGTGAAATTCGAACTTCACACATTAAGATCATTACGCAGTAGATACTACTCGGATTGTAAGATTGAGTTTCTCGTTTGCTAGACTTCGGTTCGACCAACTTGTAGCTGCTACTTCTACTAGAGTAGCGTGTAGTAGATGTGTGTATATACTAGCATATACAAATGTGTGTGAGAAATACCGCCGAAACAACGTTGGATCCCGCAGTCTGGCGGAGTGAGGGTCACGTGTTCGGAGTACGTGGCAGTGTCGTATCGTGAACCAAATCTCCATAAAAGTTTGTTCCACATAGGGCGTGTGTTGGTGGTAGTGGAGTGGTCATATCAACCAGCCACGCGTACTACTTCTGGACTGGCGATGTCTTGCCTCCCGTCGAAAGAAGGCGAAGCAAGGAAACAGGACCATGTAGTTACAGATATCCCTACAACACGTTTTGTACTATAAATAAGTCACAACAATCCTGTCTTTTCTCGGATATATATTATTACGGTTCCGCACGATGTACGACTTTCGTGTTGGTCGCGTGGACGCGATTTGGAATAATCGTGAAGCACTCGGAGTCATCGCTGTTGGTGTAACATTCCGGAAGTGGAAACTATTAACCACGTTGACCCTTGTCACGAACACACCCACAGTCGTCTCCTACATATCTCTCTTCTCAGTTAGAGAGTATTGCACTCTCTAGAGCAGAGTAGCGGACTCTCTCGTCTGAAAAAAGCATTATATATTCGAGTACGAACTACGAGTATCATCGGGACAACAACCGGGAAAAGGACGGAGCACACCCAAGAGCTGTTCCATACCTCTAGTAGAGTTAGTCTTGGGCCGTCGTAGGAAGCCTTACTTCCACCCATCATCGTCATCAACAGAACGCAAGCAGCAGGATGCACATGATCCATACAATTGTGGCTCTCAACAATCGAGGTGTTGGATACTTACAAACTGGTGATCATGAGCTTGCACGAATTGCCTTCAAACAAGCCCTAGAACGAACTACATATCTATTGACCCTCAAGCGTGAAGCACGATCATTGTTGGGTCCAGATGGCTGCATGGCGGCAGCACGCTTTGGTTCAGCCTCTGGAACAGGAACGTGTTGTCGACAGGGAGAGAGAGGAACCAATTCTCTTGAAGAACGATTGTCCAGTCACTGTAATGTTTCTCTGCAATCACGACGACGACAACTACAACAGCAGCAACAACAAATGCAAGCAATATCACAGCGTCGTAACAATGTGCCGCAAGGACAACACTCACATTCGCAACATCAAGAACATCATCCACCACCACAACAACAACCACAATTAGTGTTACCTCCGCGGCAGCATCAGCAGCATCATCATCGACAACAAGTAACGCAACGATTAGACTCTGTACAAAGAATACCAATATCTGCATCGTTGACATGTCGATATACGGGCTCCTACATATCCAGTCACGCCCTGCTCCTCTCGAACGAGTGTTGCACCAACCCCATCGAATACGAGTACTGTCATCGCGAAAGCGCATGCGTCATGTTCAATCTTGCCCTCGTGCATCATTGGCGCGGAATGCATTTTGGGATATCATCCCTCCTCCCCAAGGCACTGAAACTTTATGAAATGTCATTTGCACTCATTCAGAATGGTGCTACATTTGATACACAGCATTTGACAGTGGCGCTTTTGAATAATATGGGACACATTCATCATGAACTCCTGCAATACAACAACGCACGCCGATGTTTCAAGAGTTTGAAGGAGATACTCACGGCAAGGGCGGCATCGGCAACGGATGGACCTGACATTCAAGGTTTTCTATTGAATGTCATGTTTTTGGAGGCACCAGGTCTTGCTCCAGCGGCGTAGATGCAAATTCGAATAAGGAATCAACAGATGCGAGCCTTGCCTTGTTGTTTAGACGGGTATTCCAAAAATGTTCGTGTCGAGTATTTGAAACAGTTCTGATTTTCTAGGTAGATGAGATCCAAGCTATCAAATTCATTGATCAAAGTCATTCAGATCAAATTCCTGGACCAATTATTCATTCGTGAGGCACGAGCTACAATTGTAGGGACAGTACATTTGAAGCTCCCGTATCCTGGGAGGAAGGATCGGGTCGGGCTTGCGACTTTGCAGACGAGGAAACTTGACCCTTGGTCTTGCCTAGAGTGCGCTTTGTCCAGGCGGTCGACGGTATCCATTTGGCTTTCGTGTTACCAGTTCTTGATCGGAGGATATTTCTTGATGTTGATGAGAGATGCAAGAGGCTTGACAGTCAGGGATACATGACCCTTGGCCTTGTCTACTAGAGTGCACTCAGTGCATGCGGTCCATAGTATACTTTCGGCATTGTGTTAAGTACCAGGATGATGGGAGGTTGTCATTAGTTGTTGATAATAGATATAATATGCAACGCTGGTTAGTGTTCCAGGAGGCGTCCAAGTTAAGGTGCGACCTGGGACTGTAACCAGTAACTATCGGTAGTAATTGTTGGTGTACTGTAGTAAGTTACTGTACTATGTACTATCAAACACTTGCTATAATGTCTATGAGGTATGGTATGGATATATATTATACTTCAATACTGTATTACTGTCTGCTACATGCATGTACTAGTATACATCGCGACGGAAGGAGACAGCTCATTCCTCGTGCCAATAGAAAACGTCAGTATTCTTCACAAATCTTTGCCATCCTCAGCTCCTTCAGTCCCATCATCCTTGCTCTGAATGCTTACATCCATCTCTGGTGAGACCTGACTATCTACGAATACTGAATAGGAGACATCATCGGATATGTTGCATCAGATGAGCTGTGTCTGGAATCCAATCATGAAAGTTTTGTCAGTTATTGTGGTAGTTCTCTGTTGTTTGCCATTCAGCTGCGCATGGACGGTGTCTCCATCTCTAGCTGTCCAACGACAACGATTCGTTGCATCAGGTGGTGCAGCTAGTGGTGCTTCTAGTGGAGCACGAAGAACATTGAGAAATGCGCCAGTCTTGGCATCAACATCATCATTGACAACAGGGACATTTACATCATCCACACCAACGTTGGAGCAGCTCAAACTTCAAATTCTTCAGCTTGGGGCTGCCCTCGATCGAGGTCAATCGTACAATCCCACCTCGGGAGAGCAGTACCGTAAATCCATGGATACTGCCAGATCCAAAATTCTCGATTTACTGGAACAGTACCCGAACAATGTACCGAAAACACTAGACGATATTCAGGGAGAGTGGGAACTAGTTCTGAGTACCGTCAAGCATGGGATCTTTCGATCCAGTCCATTCTTCTTGGCGGTTCAAGAAGCATTTTCGTTTGCCGAAGAGAAAGGTACGTCGTAATGTGTGCAGTCGTTGTCAGTTCTGCCTTCGAATCTATAAACTAACTAATACCTTAAAAACATTCAACAGAAGCCTTTGGAGAAGACAAGGCCACGTTGTTTTTCAAGTTACACGAATTGCAAACATGCTCGTGGGGCGTTTCCAAGATTGGTCGGGTGGCGCAACAGATTGATCCCAAGACCGGCTACCTATACAGTGAATTCGATACCAGCATCTTCTCTCTCACAGTCATTCCAATCTTGGGATGGTTCAAACTCTTGCCCACGTTCGGTGGATGTGTCATAACCGCAGCCAAATGCATATCATTGGAAGAGGGACTTTTGAAGATGGAAGTTGATTACACCACGTCACGTCCAGTGGAGGGTTTGTCGGGATTGGGGGAGTGGATTTGGTCTGTCAAGGTACCTGTGGGTGATGTTTGGAAACTTCTGCCGTGGAACAAGGGACGACCCGCGTCATGTTCCGTGTTTGTGAAGTACGTGGATGATGACTTTCGCATTGTGGAAGATCCAAGCGGAGATTTGTTTGTTTATACGCGTCCTGTACTCTCGAGACCTCTTGACCTCATTGAAAACTGATTGATATCCCCCAAAAGAATCACACCTGAGTATTCAGGAATCATTTTCCCTACTTTCTTGCAGTGATGTGGTGGATAAAAATTCGTGTGACTAAGGAAGTACCTGACAAAGAAAGTAACTAGATGATGCATCGCTGTAATCGACCTCGCTTGCAACACAGGCGTGTATATGCCTTTAAGGTTTGCCACTCCGGTATGATATTCAATTCTTTTCGGTGATGATGGTCACTCGGAATACATCGGGGACTCATGGTAGTGCAATTATTGATTGTGTTTGCCATGACTGCTTATCGTCTTACTGCTACTGTCCTATCGTTATTGCAACAACCGAATAGTGAGTAGTGAGTACAAGTACAGTACCTGGTACTTGTACTGGAGTACCAGTCGTAGAGGACGTTTCCGACGTCTGTAATCTTTGACGATAGTACGCATGGGTAGTATACAGGCGCTGTAAGTTGTAAGCTCATTGCACATTTTGCACATTGCACAGCAGTGTCTCGGATTTGACTCGGGAAGGTCACCCGTGCCCACACCCGCCCGCGAGTATCCGTGATGTACCCATACCCGTGCCTGCCCACTACGTCTATGAAAAGTTCACCCGTGCCCAGACCCGCCCACGAGTATCCGTGATGTACCCGTACCCGTGCTTGCCCACAGCCCACTACGTCTATGAAAAGTTCACCCGTGCCCGTACCCGGGAAGACTTGTATGACATAGAGAGATGTGTTAGGTCGAAATCGGCGTTCGCACTTTCGGCCACAGATTTCTGGTTAAGAATTTGGGAAATGACTTACTGGTAGTACCTGTACCAGGTACCAGCAGGAGATTAAGTACGAATGCAAGCTGAATGCTAGTACCAGGTACCGATTAACTGGGTACTACTAGTAGTTGCCTTCTGTCTATACAATACATGTACTCTGTACCCCCTCTAGACTCTAGAGCATGTATACATATACAGGCGAACAATTTGTTGTGGTGCTGCTGTACTATTCAATTGTCTTTCTGACCGTTCGTTCTTCACCATTTGCTCAGGTCCTTGTTGGAACGGAGGAACATCAACTGGTTGACCGTGGCAGGTTTCAAATTGTTCCGCTTCTTTGAGACTGTGCTCCCGCTAGCAGAAAAGTTATTCTCCGACATGGAGCTGGCCGCCGGTAAAGCGAGGATTGATCGTGCAGCGCGAGCCAGGATAGGCCAAGTCAAAGTTTTTGACTTCCACCACAGCAAAAGCCCAGTGCCAGAGCTGTCCTGATCAGCTTCCTTCATCATCTTCTTCTCAGACTTGGTGAGCTTGTATACTGCATGTGCCTGCAGCTCGGCCAGGACTTGGATCTCCACAGCCCCCTCGCGCGGAACCCTGTCCTCATCATCTTCTGAATCGCCTTCATCGTCATCACTGGAATAGTCGTTAATGCCACGGCGACTAATGTCCGTGATGACTTGAGAGCGCTTTGGCCTGCGGGCATGGCGTGCGGCGGTTGTGGCCAGGCGCTTTTCGCCGACGGTCACGGTCGGGGTGGGAGGCCCGTTGCGGATCATGGTTGACTTGACCACGGCAATGGCCTCGGCTAGAAGCTCCTCGTTGACCTCCAGATCGCCGATGTTTGAGCTCTGACGGGGATCTAGGTATGCTGCCGCTGCATGCAGAGCCGTCAAGCGAAACTTCTGGGTGATCTGGCCCTGAATGAGCTCCTTGATGCGCTTTATTGCCTCGGAATCGGGTGGGAGCGTCACCTCGATGTTGTCCCTGCCCTTCACCACGCGCTCCTCGTCCACATTGTCACAGTGTTCCAACATGACCTTTCGCCAGTGGGCAACTAGATGCAATGTCGGCGCCTTGTACGCCTCAAGCTCCTTTGTTGCAATCTGGAAAACATTGAGGAACCTCACCAACTCATCAAGGAGTGGCTGATTAATGCAGTCCATCTTATGCGCCTTGTCACGGGAGGCGAGCGTCTCATAGTGTCGATTGAACTCGCAGGCGATACTGTTTGTCATGATCAAAATGCTGTTCCATCTGGTTGGACAGCCCTGCTGGAGCTTAGGCGTGAGATGCTTGTTAAGTCCGACCCGTTTCACGTATGTGATGAGCTCCTTGCAATTCTCCAACAAATCGAACACGGCTGGCGCTTCTTCGTAGAACTGGTAGAAAGGCTTGCTCCTCTTCCCGTTCACGATCTTGGTTCGCTTGTCGAGGATGAACGACACGCATGTGCTGATTGAATGATCCGCGCAGCCGATCCAGTCAAACTCGGAAGGCAGCCCATCTTGTCCAGAGTTGTTTGAGGCATGGTCGGTGGTGACCCTGATCTGCTTCTTGAACGGCCCATTCATGTTGCTGAATTCCCCTGTGAACGGAATGATGCACTTCTTAAACTCCGCAAGAACGGCTTTGGCCGTATGTGAGACATCGGGAAACTGGTCAACCTGCAATGTGCGGGCATTATGTTTGAAATTGGCATCAATGTAGTGCATCGTCACGGAGAGGTAAGCAATGCTGGTCAGCGGTTCAGTCCAGATATCGAGAGTGCTCCCGGCGTCCATCTTGTCGTTGAAGTGCGCCTGGAGTTGAGCAATAAGAACCCGGCGAGTCAGCTCATATGCCTCAACCACTGCCAGCTTGATCGTCGACCTGTCCCTGAGTAAATCAGTAATGCGAATCGGATTCTTGGAAGAGACTCCAATATCAAGGACTGTCTGCAGTAAGGACTGGAAGCCCGCACCGGAGACAATTTCGAACGGGCGCATATCAACGAAGCACATCGCTGCGCACGACTTCAAGACCATTTGCTTCTGACCGGCGGTTGGTTGAACATGTTGGCGGGCCCACAGCACCATTGAGTGTGAGGAACTGACACCAGTGGCTACCTTCACTGGGCACTTATGCCTAGCTAGGGTGTTGGTTCCACGCGATGATGTCCATGCATATGGGGTGCTACAAGACTTGCATCCAACAAACGTGATTGTGATCAACTCCGACTCCCACACCTGCACAACCTTGTTACCAGCTTTGCAAACAATGGGGCCAAACCGTTCCCAAATTGGGTTTCTCGACGGCAGGTCCTTGGGCGGCCAGGTGATGACAGCGTGGCTAGGAACATGGGCCTCAAGCAATGACTCCTGCAGCTCCTTCTTGATCTCAGATGCATTCATTGTCAATGTTGGCAAAGGATTTATGATTATGTGGTTGTGACTGGCTGGTACCGGGACCAGGGCCAACTAAATTGCCACCCGTACTCGTACTCGTACTAGTCGTTTTAGTACCCGTACCCGCCCGCTTCCTCGAGATTACCACCCGTACCCGTACCCGTATCGGATCTGCAGCGCACCCACCCGTCACCCGCCCGTTTGCCCTGGGCGCACCCGCACCCGTACCCGATCACGGGTACAGCGGGTATACCCGTGGGTGCGGGTAACGGGCACCCGATCCGAGACACTGTTGCACAGACTCGGAAACCTCATATCGGCACAGTACTACTAGTACCCCGTTTATGTAACGGAATATGTGCAGTAGGACCATAATGAATTCGTCGTCGCTCGAATGCCACATGCTCATACTGTCATACTGTTTGGATTCTAATATCATCATCCATTTTTTCTACGCCTATAGCCAAATTCGTCGCAGTCATTTTTCAGTTCTTCAATTTTTTACTGTACTCGTACTACAGTACTGTGGTATGTTACAAAGACTCTCTCTAATATGATAGTCTCGTCCTATCATACGTTTTCACAAGACTCCTCTCATGGAACTTGAGACTATATGAAAATGTAGTACTCCGAGTACGTCCATACATGTGGATCAGATTTATTTAAAGACACATGCATAAATTGGTGCGCATTCCCTTGTTGTGGTCTTTCGCATCATTTTGCTAAGCCGACATCGACATCCCTAAAATGACCAACGATTGCCCTTCACGTAATTATACCCACTCATCGACGCAAGTCAAAATACAGAAAATCTGCAGACCAAACTTTTTGTCCCCAAAAACTCTATTGTTAGGTTCTCTTGATAGGACGACTAGTTCTGAATTCGTCGACAATCATTCCGCACTGCAGTCGCGTGGTTGAAACTCGCAGTAATACTCAAGCATTTACGGAGAAAATCAGGGTTGAAATTGCACACTGAAGTAGTGACTTCCTGATTTGGACTCGTCCATTTCCCTGACGACGCGACCGGCGAGAACATTCCTTCTGTGATAGCTGTTGTTATCCGTGATCGGCAATATGAGAGTTAAACTGAATGTTCATCTACCAGCAATACTCCATGCGCTACTATTGCTGGCAGTGATGGAAGTTCGTTCAATGGAGTTTTTCACTTTGAGAAGAAGTTTTTTCAGGGATGTCATCGGCCCCAGGATGGGTGTCTTGTCTGACGATGATGTGGAGAAGAGAGTAGAGGAACATGCGGACGATGAAAGCCCTGTCGAGCGCAATGTCGATGTCAATATCTTTCTACATCAACTCAACATTTCTACCAGTATACCGCCGTCGGTCCGAACTCAATCCCCGTCGGTTAGTCCGAGTATGAACACTGCCTCATCCGATTCGTCGATGCCATCGGAAATCCCCTCGGATACTCCGAGTATGATCATCGCGCCATCAGGCTCGTCAATGCCGTCCATCATCCCTTCTGATACACCGAGTGCGCTGATGGCGCCATCACTACCATCTGGGTCATGGTCGCCGTCCAACATCCCATCGGACATTCCGAGTTATTCTGCAACTGGCGCTCCGACCCTCTATGGCGGAGTGCCGGTCACCTTGCCACCAATTCCGTTCCTTCCAATCTCCACGACACCACCGTTTAATTTTGATTTGCAACCCGTGACTTTGCCACCGGTTCTAATTGTTTCTGCAACCACACGTCCGCCCAACGAAGTCACTCGTCCTCCACCCACTACTCCTCCTCCGACAGGCAACGGTGCAATTCCGTCCAGCCCGACGGTTCTGCAACCAATCATTATTTCTCCAACTGGCGTTGGTACTCCTTCAACAAACAATCCGTCGTTGGTCATTTCACCATCAAGCGCAGCTGTAAGCGACACACCCACACTTGCGCCGAACGGGAATGAAACTCTCACGATTGAGCAGTTCTTGGCGCAAACACTCACCGATGATGGGTCAATCCAAGAAGCAGGCACGCCTCAATATAGAGCGTTGACGCAACTGAAGGACACCAATCCAGAATTGGATCCCAACAATGTGGACGATCAATCGGAGATTAAAGAGCGCTATGCACTCCTTACATTGTATTACGCCACGGAAGGGGATGCATGGGCAGTCAATACTCTGTGGGGCACAGCGGATCCCCCTTGTAGCACCGATGGTATCGCAACTAGTAATTGGGTGGGGCTTACCTGCGAAACTGTCACGGGTCAACAAGTCGTAAGCGGTCTGTCGTTGCGAGATAACAACATGCAAGGGCAGCTACCCAGTGAAATTCGGGGCCTTACTCAATTGCGTACGTGTCAATGAGAGTTGTTTGCGCAGTTTGGATTTTGGAATCCAAAATTACGTTTCTAGCACTCCGTAGTTGTCCGCCCTAACCTTGTTGCGCTCCCTTACAGGTGTCCTCAACGTGGGATCCAATAATATCACAGGTGTTATACCGATAACAATTGGGGAACTTGTCTATCTTGAACAACTGGCTCTGGATGCAAACTACCTCGGAAGTGAATTAGCAGACAATGGCACCGTTACCGATATCCTACCCGATGCCATCCCGTCGCAGATTGGACTGTTGACCAAATTGCAATTATTGGATCTGAAAGACAATTACCTGGACACCAAAGGTGATCTTAATTTCGAATACTTTGCCACCATGTCGAATTTGAGTAAGTTGGTATTGAAATGAAGTGCGACGCGTTGAATCAGAAAGTCTTGCTCACCACACGAGAATGCTCGTGCAGGTACCTTCTTACTTCGAAGCAACGCATTTACGGGAGAGATTCAACCTTCCATTGGCAGCTTATCGTCTTCCCTAACTGTTTTGGACCTGTCCGATAATGCCTTTGTGGGCACGTTGCCGACCGAAATTGGCAAGCTGGTTGGGCTCACGGACCTCCGGATAGCCCGAAGCGATCGGTCATTCCCAACTGGGAGTTGTCCTATGGGTTGCGTGGTGGCACCATTCCAACAGAGTTTGGACAACTGGTGAATTTGAAGATATTGTGGCTTTTCGAGAATGCTCTGTCTGGGGCTGTGCCGTCGGAACTGGGGAATGTAAACGAGCTGAAGGAGTGCCTACTCAATACCAACTCTTTGTCAGGCGAGGTCCCAAACGAATTCAGCAGCTTGGAATATCTTGGTAAGTCCGACCGACGCGTCTATTTTTTCTTTTGCTACGCTCCGCTTCGTTGACTAACGAAACATTTCTCCTTCGCAGCCAGTGTTGACTTATCGGTCAATTACCTTGGACCTTCGCTCCCCATCCCGCTCTTCAACAAAGCGAACATGACGTTCTTGTCTCTCGGGATTAACAGTTTCGCCGACGTTTTCCCTCAAAAACTGAACCTGCCAAAAATCGAGACCCTGAGTCTACGCGAAAACCACAATGTAACAGGGACCTTGCCCAAATCGGTGGGTAACCTTACAACGTTGCAGAGTCTGGATTTGTCTTTCTGTGGCTTGAGTGGAACGGTGCATACGGAAGTTGGTGATATGATATCCCTCACCCAATTTGATGTTGAGCAAAATTTCTTCGTCGGCACTCTTCCCTCCGAGTTCAGCAGATTGACAGACCTGCGTTATCTCAACTTTTATTACAATGAATTGTCTGGAGCAATACCATTGGAACTGGCATTCTTGGCCAATCTGGAATTGCTTGATCTTGGATCTAACTACATGTCAGGATCCCTCCCGATATCCTTGGGCTTCCTGACGAACCTTGTATCGATTGCGATCGATGACAATGCTTTCACTGGTCCATTACCTGCAGATCTCGGGGGGCTTAGTTCCGTAAAGGAGTTCAGACTCGGTCTCAACATTTTCTCTGGCCCCATACCGTCTCAACTGGGAGCTCTTACGTTGCTGTATGTAATGGATCTCACCAACAACACCTTGACAGGATCAATACCAAGTACCTTGGGAAATTTGGTGGCTCTTTCCAAGTTGGATCTCTCCCTCAATCAACTAACGGGCACGATACCGACTGATCTCGCGAAGTTGACTGATCTAGGTAAGTTCTGGCACATCCATGATTCTCTTTTGAGATGCACGAATGTTTGTATGCTCCTGTGAATAAAATGTAACTAACACTAAAGTTTTCTAATTGTTTCGACAGAGGAATTATATCTTCACGAGAATTCATTCGTCGGAACCGCACCTGCAACAGTATGCGCCATCCAATTAACGAACTTCACTACGGATTGTGCCGGTGCCAAGCCGAACGTGACGTGTGATTGTTGCACTGAATGTTATTAACAATGTTGGGAGATGGGAGTTAGGGGGCTTTATAATCACGCTATAGCAAGCTTTTTAGGTAACATGCAAGGACAAGGATGTTTCATTTGACTAATCTATATGTATATCGTGTATTGACTTCATGTTGAACTGCCAGTAGTGTTTGTATCTCGCGGCAAGATGATGACTTCTAAGGGAAATGTTTTCAGTGGGCAGCGTCAATGGCGCCATTCCCTCCACCGCCGTGCCCGCCGTGACTTCCGTTTGAGACATAGTCAAGCAAGTCGATCCGAGTGACGATCCCACTAATGACAGACCGTGTGAGGACCGAACCTCTGTTGGCAGGCACTTGGGCGGTGGAACTTGAGGTGACTGAGTCGCCATCGTCAATGTCGGAGAGCTTTCGTTTCTTCTGAATGCTACCATTTGCACCTGAGAAACACCTCTGTTCTGTAATGATGAGTGCGTAGGGTTCCAAATCAAGCGCTTGCGCCAAATCAGCCAACGAATGATTCAACGATATCTTGCGAAATGTCTTGTAAATAACTCCGGCGTCCGCCACCGATGTGTCCGGCTGGGCTCGACCTCCCAACAGGGCGGAAGAAATATTGCCCTCTGTCACGACACCAATCACGGAATTGTCTCCAATGACTGGTACCATATCGAAGCCTTCATCTTTCAAGAGGGCGATCGCGTCCTTGCAGGTCACATCTGATGTGATCGTGAGGGAGTGTTGATGGGTAGGTCACAGACCCGCTTTTCGGCCCACCAAGTTTTGAATAGTTTTGGTTTGATGACATCATTGTCTACAAATCCATGGTCCAGCATCCAATCATCGGAAAGTGCCTTGGTCATGTAATTTCTGACTGAATCGGGAGAATGACAACACAGGTCTGACCCTCCTCCAGAGATTCGGCAGCCTTGAGGGCACAGCTCACGGCAGCGCCACAACTTCCACCACAGAGCAACCCTTCGTCACGAATAAGTCTGCGCATCATGACGAGCGAGTCCAAGTCGTTGCACTTGACCCACCGGTCGATCAAGGATCTGTTGAGAACGTCAGGGATAAAATCGTATCCGATACCCTCGACTTGATACGGTTTCAATCGATTCTTGTCATTTAAACACCTGAACTGCCAGAATGCTCCCTTCCGGATCCACGCCCACCACGATTATATTCGGATTGTATTTCTTAAGAGTCTGTGCGAGTCCGGTGATGGTCCCTCCAGTGCCGGCACCCGCGACCAGCATATCGATCTTTCCACACTGCGCCCAAATTTCTTCTGCCGTCCCCTCCGCATGTGCCAATGGATTGCTCGGATTCGTGTACTGATTCAGAATGTGCGAATTTGGAATTTCCTGCTGCAATCTCCTCGCCACACTAATGTGAGAATCCGGCGCGTCGTAGGCCGCCTCGGTCGGAGTTCGTACAATTTCGGCCCGAGGGCCTTGAGGACATCGACCTTTCCTTGACATTTTTCGGGCATGGTAATGATGCATCGATATCCACGACAGGCAGCTGCCAATGCGATTCCAATGCCCGTATTTCCGGATGTTGGTTCAATGAGAGTCGTAACGCCCGGATGGATAGTCTTGTCTCGTTCCGCGTCCAATACCATGCGCTTGCCAATTCTGTCCTTGACGGAACCGCCGGCATTGAGGAATTCGCATTTGGCGAGGACTGTACACTTGAGATTGGAAGCAACCTTATTCAAGCGAACAAGAGGAGTGTCGCCAATGGCGTCAAGGATGGAATCGCAAATGCCATCGGATTTGTGACCTTGTTTTCGAGTTGTGGATACTGCTACACCAGCTGATCCAGATGATGAGTTGCGAGAAGGAGGCATACCTGAAAGCTGAACAGGTACTAGTGCTTTATTGGCAGAACGAGGGCGGAGGTCTCTTGAGACTGTTGTAGACTCTCGTAGTGAGAGAAAAGTAAGAACCACAGTTCGTTTGCCACAACTGATCTCTCTCTTGCTGTTTCTCAACTGTGAGACGTGTTCAGTGTTCGCAACTTGTCATTGCACCCAATTCAGAGTACTATTACTGGAGTACGACAATGTACAATGTACTGAAGACGTTGTATTGTTGTGAATAACCAAGACCCTGAGATGCTATAGATTTGAGTTCGCATCGTTCGATGCGACATGTGACATGGAGAACGAGTGCAGGCTCGTTCCACGTGATGTCGAACGTCAAACGTGTCAAGGTTTCGCGCCTCTCGTACATACTTTACTGTGTTCTGGTACAGTATACTGTATTCTCCATGCTTTGCAGGTGTCAGTCCCTTGTGGGATTGAAACTTTAAGATTGAAGTTCCACTCTTTTGTCTCACTCTTTTACTCTCATGTATCACCTCTACTGGGTGTACAATACTACAGTACCGTACAGTACAATCATACCAAGAACACACGAGTTCGGGGCTATTGGGTCGGGTTTGGCGCTGGGGTGCAATACTGTAAAACTGTACTCCGAGTACGCCGGAGAGCCGGAGACGAGTCCATAGCCCATAGTCCATACGACCATACGCATATCCATACTGCCACTACTCGAGTACTTGCTATGATACCTGGTACACCGATAGTTGAAGTACTCCGCGTACACAAGATCTTCTGGAGCAAATTCTCATCCCCATTTGACAATTTCAAGTGTTATTATACCCGGGCACCCTGCAGTCGGGTAACCCGGATGGTCATAGCATTCCAATGACCGAGTCCAGGTCCACTCAAATATCGAGTCAATCATAATTTATGTAGCTCATCGTTTTAACGACATCTACCTCTTTAACAGAGCTACATAAACCTTTCCCCCAGGCGTCGCTTCCGATTGCTTGTCTTCGCGAGTCTAGTCATCTACACTACTCGTTTCTCGTCATTTTCGGCGCTTCCTGTCCATCTTGCGTCGATTTAATCCGCATTTTCTAGCATGACGTCGACGCCGAATTTCAATTTTCCTTACGCGGTCCTCACGCCCATTGAAGGGAAGCCCACGAACACGACGTTGCAGATTCTGCAGCGCCAGTTATACACTAACGCGCGTGCCATCGATTCTCCCCGTGGCGGTGGTACGCATGGTCATATGGCCATGTTACTTAGTGAGGCCGACTACCTTGCCCGCGCAGGTGTCCCCTTTCTCGTCCCCCGACATCCCGGTGCGGCACCTGAAGCAGCAGCCGGTGCTACTGCCGCCCAAATCGCGGAGTCGATTCGCGTGTACAATCAGGCCGTGGCCGACGTGACATTGTATAATCGTCTCAGCGCCGCTCTCACTGCCCAAATCATTTCTGCCGTGAACGCTTCCTTCCTCAGCGCCTTGGAAGATCCTGATTTTGGTTTCGGTGATGTCACCCCGCGAGCCATGTTAGAGCACCTCCGCACTGAATACGGCACCATGACCCCAGAAGAATTGGAGCGCAATCGAGCCGCACTCTCGGAGCCGTGGAACCTCGATGACCCAATCGAGGATTTATGGGCCAAGATTGCCAACATCCAGCGTGTTGCGGCGTTGGGACAGGTTCCTATTCCAAACGTCACCGTCATCACTTTAACCCTTGCAATGCTTGAAAAGACAGGCCTGTTGGCGTCCACTACTGAAAAATTTCGCCTCCGACCCCTCGATGAGTGGACGCTCGACGTTTTCAAATCCGAGTTCAAACTCGGTAATCAGGAACGCCTTCGCAAGCTCACCGCGGGTGACGCCGGTTTTCATGGCGCCCATCAGGCCAGCCTCAGCACCCCACTCCCTACTGCCGCCATTGCTGTTGTCACCCCGGCGGCGATCGCACCACCTGCACCCGCCGTCCACGTTTCCGTCGACGGCGGCCGGATGTATTATTGCTGGACACACGGCCTAGGCACGAACCGCAATCACACTTCCGCCACTTGCGACCGTAAGGCTGCTGGCCACAAGGATGATGCGACCGCCTTCAAGATGAAAGGCGGCAACAACACCATATCTTCCGGCCGTCCCCGCCAGTTGCCCAGCACCGCCCGCGACTGACGTTGCGGGGAGCCTATCGCCGCCGCTGTCTCACTACTACCACCTACGTCTAACGTTCCTAACGATTCTGGTTATAGTTGTCTCTCTACAGTTAGCCCTTTAGGTCCCCCCACCATCATCCCTCCCAATACGTGCGCCATCGCTGACAGCGGTAGCACGTCGCACTTTTGTACGGTTTCCGCACACGTCGTCAATAAGCGTCTCACCTGCAACCCGATCGGTATCCGCAACCCAAATGGTACAATCATGTACTCGACTCATGAAGCCGAACTCGATTTGCCTGCTCTCCCACTTGCTGCCCGCCACGTACACATTGTCCCTGCCCTATCGCACGTCTCTTTACTTTCAATGGGCCAACTCTGCGATTCTGGATGTCGCGTTACGTTCGACGCCGTCTCGGTAACCGTCCACCACCATGAGCGACTCCTCCTCACTGGTGAACGCACACCTGCCACAGGCTTGTGGCATCTCAGCTTGGTTCCGCCCGACGTGGCGTGCACGGCACGTGCCGAGGAGCTTCCGCTCAGCGCGGCGTGTCCGTTACCGTGTTCCACGTGCGCCTCCGTCGTACAGTCTGCCACCCCTAGCGAGCTTGTCGCGTTCGCCCACGCGGCATTATTTTCGCCGTCCTTATCTACTCTTCATGGCGCCCTCGAACGTGGTTTTCTCCCAAACTTTCTCGGCCTCACAGCACGTAAGCTACGCACCCACCCGCCGCCCTCTGTGGCCATGGTCAAGGGCCACCTCGACCAAACACGCAAGAATCAGCGGTCCACCAAACCCGCTGCATCCCTTCCCGATGATGCCGATACCACCAGTGCTGCCACGGTGTGCCGGTTCCCCAACAGCGACCCCGATAACCAACGCACTCACCATTGTTTTGCTTCGATCGTGGAGCCTCCTACCGGCCAAATTCACACCGACCAGACTGGAAAGTTCGTTGTCGCATCCAGTACCGGCAACAACTACATACTGGTGCTGTACGATTACGACAGCAACAGTATTTTGGTCGCCCCCATGCGTAGTCGTACCGGCCCTTGCATTCTTGCTGCCTTCCAAGGCCTCCACGCACGCCTTGTCGCAGCGGGCCTTCGGCCGCGCCTTCATCGCCTGGACAACGAGTGCAGCGTTGCGCTCAAACAATTTCTCGTCGCCGAGGACATCGATTTTCAGCTCGTGCCCCCTGGTATGCACCGCCGCAATGCGGCCGAACGTGCGATTCGCACGTTCAAAAATCACTTTATCGCCGGATTGTGCAGCGTGGACAAAAACTTCCCTCTGCACTTATGGGACAAGTTACTGCCACAGGCTGAGCTCACGCTTAACCTCCTTCGCGGATCGCGAATCAATCCAAAATTATCGGCACATGCGCAACTGCACGGCGCCGTCGATTTCAATCGGACACCGATTGCGCCCCCCGGCATTCGCGTCCTCGTGCACGTCAAACCTGCCGAACGGACCACGTGGTCGCCCCACGGCGCCGATGGTTGGTACACGGGTCCCGCTCTCGAGTCGTACCGGTGTTACACCGTGTGGCTCTGGGACACCCGCGCCACCCGCGTGTGCGATACCCTATCGTGGTTTCCGACCAAGATCACCATGCCCCTGGCGTCATCCAATGACCTCATCTTGGCCGGCATCCACGATATTCTCCACGCGCTTAAACATCCGTCGCCGGGGTCCCCGTTAGCACCGCTCGCCGACAGCCATCATCGGGCGCTTACCGAACTCACCAGTATCCTCACGTCGCTTGCGGCACCGCCGACCAACCCCCTTGTTAACGGCACTGCTCTTGCACCTCTGAGGGTGGAGACCCCGACACCCGTCGGTATTGCTCTCCCAGTGCCAGCGACGGCGACGAGTGTGGACCCACCTCTGAGGGTGGGTGCAACCACGCCACCTTCGGCACCTCCCTCCCTTGTTGCTTCGCGCCGTGTCCAGTTCGCCCCGCTCCCATCCGACACGATTGTCGACACCTTCCGAACCACTACAGGGTTCGTCGGTAAAAGTCGTCGTCGTTATTCGCGTCGTCACCCCCGCACTCCCCCGGGCCCTACGTCCAAGACCATCCACCCACGCAAGCTCGTCACCAAGCACAAACTCACGACCCCTCCGGCAGCTCCCACTCCTCGTCGACCCGTCGTCCCAGCAGTTCACCACCATGGCACTCGCGCCAACGTCAAGCGACCACCACTCCACCATATCGCTGCGACAGCGCGTGCGCTCCTGCTTGACGCTGCCCGACCAACCCCCGCCGCTGACGCTCCGCTTCCTCCCGACGTCCACTGTGCCTTCCACGGCAATGCGTTCAACCCCGACACAGGACAACTTGCAGAATACCGGGAGCTTAGCCAGTGCAGTGAAGGGCCACTCTGGCAACATTCCAACGCCGAAGAAATCGGGCGCCTTGCCCAAGGATACGGCGACGTCAAGGGCACCAACACCATGTTTTTCATCCCAGTCACCGCCATCCCAGCCGATCGCAAAGCTACGTACTTACGCGTGGTTGTCGCGTCGCGCCCCGAAAAGGTAAACCCCCGTCGCGTGCGGTGGACCGTCGGCGGCGACAAGGTCGACTATCCATATGACGTGAGCACGAAGACCGCCGATTTGACAACCGCCAAGTTGCTTTTTAACAGCGTCTTGTCAACTCCCAACGCAAAATTCATGGCGACCGATCTCAAAGGTTTTTATCTCGGTACCCCCATGGCGCGATACGAATACATGCGTATTCCCATCGGGTTGATTCCCGACGTCATTATTGCGTTATACAACTTGCTGCCGTTAGTCACCAACGGCCATGTCTTCGTCGAAATTCGGCGCGGCATGTATGGCCTCCCACAAGCCGGTCGCCTTGCCAACGACCAACTCATCAAGTTCATGGCACCCCACGGCTATCACCCCGTCGCGCTCACGCCCGGTTTGTGGAAGCCCTCGTCGCGCGACATCCTTTTCAGCCTCGTTGTCGACGACTTTGGCGTCCGCTACACGTCGCAGGCTGACGCCGATCATTTGATTACCACGCTCGAACGCCACTATCAAGTCAGCGTCGATTGGACGGGCACACGTTATTGCGGCCTCACCCTCACGTGGGACTATGTTCGCCGCACCTGCGACCTGTCCATGCCAGGCTACATTGCCCGCGCGTTGCAACGATTCCAGCACGTTGCCCCAACGAAACCGGAGCATTCTCCACACCCATGGCAACGGCCAACGTATGGCGCCAAAACCCAGTTCGCACCGGAACCTGACACCGCTGCCGCGCTCGATGCGACCGACAAGACTCAAATCCTTGCGGTGCTTGGCACGTTGCTTTATTATGCCAGAGCCGTTGATTCCACGTTACTCACCGCCATTGGCGAATTGGCAACGGAGCAAGCCGGCGGCACCAAAACCACTATGGACAAGCTCGCCCAATTGCTTAATTACTGTGCCACGCATCCCGATGCCACCGTCCGTTTCACTGCTAGCGACATGTTGCTTGCCATCGAAAGTGACGCCTCCTACCTCTCCGTCGTCAAGGCCAGATCCCGCGCTGCGGGGTACTTTTATCTTACCAGCCAACCCACCTCGCCCAACGCCGCCTTCAAACCTAACGGCGCTGTCCACGTGCTCTGTCAAATTATGCGTGAAGTCCTCTCCAGTGCCGCCGAAGCTGAACTTGGGGCATTATTCCACAATGGCAAAGAAGCATGCCCACTGCGCATTGCTCTCGAAGAAATGGGGCATCCACAACCGGCGACCCCCATGGCCACCGACAATAGTACCGCCAGCGGCATTGCCACTGACACTGTCAAGCAAAAACGGTCCAAAGCCGTCGACATGCGCTTCTATTGGATCCGCGACCGCGTCCGCCAAGGCCAATTTCGAATTTATTGGCGCAAAGGCAACACAAACCGCGCCGATTATTTCTCCAAGCATCATCCGGCCTCCCATCATCAGGCCATTCGTTCTACGTACTTGTATTCGGCCACGAATCCTACAAAGAACTATTTTGATTGCCTTGCCGATACCGAGCTTCTGCCAACGGCACTGGCACTCACTACTGTGGACCCTGGTGAGGGTGTGTTATTATTTATTAGGGAGTTTAAGCAAAATTGAAAAAAGTTGTGCACACGCATGCTTTCAGAATGCATCAGTGCCGGTTACGCACCTACCGGTACTTGATGACGTTGACCTCAGTGCGCTACGACCTTCCCGGATTCGAGAAATAAATGTTTAAGCAGAAACAAACGCGCACGCGCTTGACACAAAAATCTTTTCAGCGCAGAAAGATACGGTACAAGTACTATTTCTTCTCTATTCATCCCCTTCCTCGATTCACAATGGCAGCTCCCCTCCAGCACTGGAATGACATAGACACAAGTGGCCCTTTGGATAGAGAGGCTTTGGCTTGTGCTGTCTTCTCTTCCATTCTTGCATTGTTCATGGAAGTTGACAAAACTTCAGCTTCGGTGGCAGTTCCGGTGATTTGTCTCCTTGGGTTTCGTGCCAACGAGAGAGTAATCAGGTCGCATGACATCCCGCTTGTGATAACATTATTGCAACTCTACATTGATTCCAATAACCCTGAATTCCATATTGGTCATTTGATTGCTTTGATGCTGGGAGGGGGCAAGAGGAGCTTGTTCCGACACATGGATATGCCCATCATCCCTGATTGCCGCATTGATTTGAACAGTTTGAGTCAAGCCGATTGCCGGGCATCATTTCGATTTGACCAAGATGAGATGAAGCGAGTGGTGTGCTTGCTTCCCTTCCCGGAGATTATTATAACAGACAAACGCGACAGAGTTCATCTTTTGGAAGCATATGCTATCTTCTGTCGAAGACTCTCGTACCCGAACAGGTGGGTTGATCTCCATAAAGAGTTTGGTCGATCTACAAGTGCCCTATCACGGATTTTCAATCTTTTTCTACATTTAATTGTTTCGAGGGTCAGAGCAAAGGTGCTATTCTATCCTCTAGACAGGCAACGTTATGATGAATACCAGGATTGTTTCATACGGAAGGGTGCGGATGCGGAGCTCAGAATTGTTGCTGTGATTGACGCCAAAAAGCTGATGAGTTGCAGACCCACACATTTTCAACGTTCCCAATATGATCGACATAAGAAAGGGCACGGACTTAAGTTTCAAACTTTGGAAGGACCAGACGGATTAGGTATCAGTTGTATCAGAGCTTTTGATGGCAGGCGTGGCGATGGATACATCTTCCGACACTCAAATCTTGAAAATTTCTGGAGGAACCACCCATTAGCAAGCAACTACAGAAAATTGGCAGACTCTGCGTATCCAACAACCGACTGGACGTTATCACTTTTCAAGAGGCTACCTGGTCGGGAATTGCCACCTGATAGGCAGGCATTTAACGCTACCTACAGTCGTATGAGAACCTGTGTTGAGTGGGGGTACGAAAAGGTCGTTAGACAATGGGCGTTTATTGACTTCAAGAAACAGATGAAACTAGAATTGGTGTGCATGGAGGCAATGTGGCATGCTGCATTCTGGCTAACGAATGTCGTCACTTGCCTAAGAGGAGGCAATCAAATCTCCGAGTACTTTCAGCTGTCACCACCGACAATCGAGGAGTACCTCACAAAGACTCTAGAGCTTTAAGGGGAAAGAAAATGGGTGCGGATGCAATGTGCTGTTTGTCAAAGGGTTGGTCGGAAACGAGCAACTGGCCATTCTTCTACGGTTGTCTGATCCTTGCGGTTTTTGTCTCCTCGTCAGTTGGCACCTCGGACTATGAGCTCGTTTCGTGACGATGAAGCTGTTGTCCGGGACCGATGTCACTCAGCATCACATTCGAAAATAGACAGCTGATCATGAAATCGAAAGTGCTGTTTTTAAGCATAGTAGGTATGCACGAGTTCAAAAATGAGACTATCTTCAATAGCGGCTGCTTTCTTTTTGATGCTGCGTGTGTTAGAAATCCTCTGGCTACGCGTCGTCGCGATTTTTTCTACGCCACGCTCATTTGCAGTGACACAGACGAGAGACGTAGTCGATTGCAATGGTGGTATTGGGGACAGAAGACGGAACTCGATACAACGAATGACAGCTGACAGCAGTGTCGTGTCATGGTGCCTAATTTCCGTATGGTACTATGATACATGTTTGATTGGCGTGTGTCCTACTATAGCACAGCACGCGAGAGAGTATATTCCCAATTATAAGTACTGGGAGTCCTCATTTACCTCTTCGTATCTGTATCACTGTACTTCTACTCAGTCATCTACTTATCAATTATTGGCGGTGTCGTAATACATGAACCTCGACATTTGATTATTTGCTCTCCTTTGCAGCTCGCTCCAGCTGAGCCAACCTGATTTTCAATTCCGCAAGTGATGCTTCCATCTGCATCTTTTGGAGTGTCGTGTCATGGTGCCTAATTTCCGTATGGTACTATGATACATGTTTGATTGGCGTGTGTCCTACTATAGCACAGCACGCGAGAGAGTATATTCCCAATTATAAGTACTGGGAGTCCTCATTTACCTCTTCGTATCTGTATCACTGTACTTCTACTCAGTCATCTACTTATCAATTATTGGCGGTGTCGTAATACATGAACCTCGACATTTGATTATTTGCTCTCCTTCGCAGCTCGCTCCAGCTGAGCCAACCTGATTTTCAATTCCGCAAGTGATGCTTCCATCTGCATCTTTTGGAGCTCCATACTCTGCATTTGTAGCTCATGCTTTCGCATGTTTTCTTCTTTTTCCATCTCTATGCGCTGTCTTCGCTCCTCGCCATCTAATTCCATTTTTAACTTTTCAAGCTCAAGGCGCTGGCAATCCATGGTTTGCTTCTTCTCCGCCAACTGCTTTTCAAAATCCAAGCGCTTGGCTTCAATTTCCACATTGCCCTGGCGTGTCTGAGTCAAAGAAGCAAGAAGGTCATGACAAAGTGCCTTATTTGTCGACAACGTGGTATTGCAAGCACCTCCATCACTGGCGCTATGCGTTCGTTTCAACTTCTTTGCTGCCGGTGTGACCACAATCCGGCCTGCTGCCGAATCATCATCGGACTCGAGCTCAACAACCTCACCATTACCACCGAGCACCATCTTTGGTCCACCAACTTGAATTATTTCACCTCCAATTATTCGAGTTGCACTTTTTTGTCGCAAGGCCCGCCCTTCCTCAACTTGATTCGCTGCATCTCGGTCTAACTTCAATTTTGCAGCATCCTCCACTTTCTTGGCTTCATTTTCATCCAATGCGTGATCGTATGCTATGCCATAAGCCTTGCTCATTGTTTCACTGAGATCATCTTCATTTCCTATCCCAGCAGCAACCGATTTCTGAAAAGCTTCAGCATTTGACCGAATGCAAATATACTTCCTCCGAATGGGACGCCAGTCATTCAACTTGTCAATATTTGAACCAGAGGTTGCATTGAACTCTGCGACAACCTTTGTCCAATATTGGCCAATACTACCTTTCGGTGGAATATGAGCATTCGTCCGATCAACAATCTCCATCAATAACAATTCATAGCTTTCTCCCTCCGGAAATGAAGCTGCCTTCTTTTTACCACCAGCTGTACCCTTCTCTTGAGGTGGGCAATTCTCCTTGTCAAGAGGAGTTGCCAATTCAGCAGTAGATTCCTCCATCTTTGTTGTTCAAAGGATGAGTTTGTTACCTGGAGACGGACTTATGAGAACATAATTCTTGTGTTGCTACAGATCGAACGCAGCAAATTAATACCACAAACGTAGAAATCAACAATAAAAAATTCTGGCGCGGCAATGAAAGGCCATGCGTGCGCAGAATCTCTGAGTCTCATGTTCGCAACATAAAAAGGGCATTTTCATGTTGAGTTGGCCATGTTCTTCCCCTCTGCGCACGCTTTCAGCAAAGGTTCAGCTTCGATTTCGAAGCTGAGTCCCGGAGACAGAGGGTGCGACACCAGGATTTCACCGCGTTCCTGAAGCCATGCTGACAACGTGTGCGTGCAGAGATTTTTCAGTTTGCTTAAACTCGCTATTATACCCGGGCACCCTGCAGTCGGGTAACCCGGATGGTCATAGCATTCCAATGACCGAGTCCAGGTCCACTCAAATATCGAGTCAATCATAATTTATGTAGCTCATCGTTTTAACGACATCTACCTCTTTAACATCAAGTCTCCATCGCCCATCTGCCCATCTGCAGCAATACTCCAAGTTCTACCAGGCACCGGTAGTGGACCGAGTTGCTAGTGGTGGAAAAGACAAGGATGCTGCACCAACGTACAGTGATGCCTCTGTGAAGAAGTCGACCAGAGATTCACTTTCGTAGACCGGAGTAAGCTCCACTTCTCCGTATGTGCCAGCGAACACTCCAGTTCCTCCGGTGACGGCAAGAGTTCCACCGAGCAGATCAAATACCTCACCGGCAGCGTTGAAGGTGACTGAGGCGTTGCCGTCAGATACTGTGAAATGTAAAAAAGCAATAACCACCGCCCACCAAGGTCGAAGTGGATCCAACTGGCTGGGAGAGTTGCGTTTTGTGACACAAACCACCAACGAGTGTGCCATCTAAAACGGTCAAGTTCAGGTCGTAGAGGGGGTCATTGAAGATGAAGGTACTTCCTATGGAGGACGCCCTAGTGGCACTCGGAGCGACAACGGAGACGTTGTATGGTAACATTGTAAAGTCAAGGTCAATATTTCCGACTTGTGGGGCAGGCGTTGGAGGGTTCGTTGGAGGAGACTTAGGAGCATTCATTGCAAGTTTCTTGTTCGCTTTCTTGGCTCCTCCTTGCTTGGCACCTTTCGTGGGTTTCAATCTCGTATCTTTTGCGACTTGGTGCTGGCCTACAGTAGAACCACGCAACTTCCCGGGGACGTGACTGTCCGAAAAAATGTCGGGATGAGATCGTTGAGCATTGCTAACCGGCGCGAATGCAGATAGCATCGTCATTGTAAAAAGCTGCATCAACATCATTAATTTAGAAGTGGGACGGAAGTTTTGTTTCAGGAAGATTTGTGAGGGCAGTTGTCACATGCAAAATCTATGTCTGCATCAGCATCTCGTTGTGCTTCGGATTGTCGCCGGAGTTCTTGTTTTTGCTTTGTCCTGCGGGAGCACTGGCATACAGTGCCGCATTCATCATCTGCCTTCCCGCCATTGCTATGGAAGGGAGTATCATACCAGCTATGCTTTGGACTCTACTCTAGTAGAGTCTGGAGAACTCCGAGTACCAGAACTCGTTTTGGAACCGGGAATTGGTCGAGATTCGCGAATGCTCGGGGTTTTGGCATGAGTTCGAGTTCTTGTTTTTGGACTCTTCGTTGCATGCATAGACGCATGATATTTTGAATCAGATCCCATTTCATCATGTATTCCTATAAACCCACTTGATCCGATTGTGACTGTGGTACCTTGCAATGACGGCTTTACTTAATTAGTGTATACTACCCGAGAGAGGGAACGAAGTGCATGTGATACTCGAAGCAGAGATTGGCGAATGGGGCTTCGGATTTTGGCAAGGTTCGCTTTCTCAAGGAATGTCCAACAGTACCCCTACCGAGAGTTCGGAGTACATTGTACTCAGAGTACCTGGTATTCCCAGGATAAGCATGATGGAGAAGCACTAACTATTGAGTCATTCTACCTGATGGTTACTTCGAATAGAGAGAGGGAAAAATAAGGAGTACATCTTCGATGACTACCAGGGAGGCTTCGTGAAAAACTTTTAGATTCGTCTACTAGTCGAAACTGCCATAGTTTAGCATGAGGACTGAAATGCGTACTCGTATACATTTTTTTAATAGTGGAATGCTTATTGTCAATCGGAGGCATCTGTTCCTACCTTCGCAAAGGATCGGGAAATCGCCTACAATTCAAAAGATCGACGATATCCTGGAGCAAGGTTAAACACTTGTAAGCACTGTTATAAACGCAAAACCACACATTTCCCCATCACTTTAATCCTTAAAAAAGCTGATCTTCCGTAGATGCCAGTAGTTTTTGAATCATCTTATCGGCAATCTCATGTTGACCCAACTTTTTCCATCGTTGGATGCGATGAATGCGTTTGGCCAAATCGGGATCATTCTGAGACTGTTGAATCAAAGTGGGTGGAATTGAACGACTACTCGTTTTGCCTCGGGTCACGGCCTCGACCAAGGCAGCAGCCGTTGCGTCTGCTGCGGCCTTGGAAGCAGGAGAGCGCAATGGGACTGGTCCAGAGTCCGCGACGAATTTTGGAATTTTATCCTTGTCTGAGGCGGACGATTGGCTTTGCCGATCGTGCTGTTGGGCTTTCAAGAATGTTGATTTCTCGTTGGCAGCAGCCTCCGTTTGCTGGGACAAGACTTGAACGGCCGCGTCATCTTCGGCATCAAGTTTTAGTTCGTCCATGCTCTTTTGATCATTCGATCCACGATGCTTGTCTGACCGAGGGCGTGCCACCTTCGAATCCTGCCAATTCGCTCTGCCAATACCTTGTCAGTCTTGGCAGCGTCCAACATGGCTTGTGGAATGATATCTTTTGGTTGCCATACGATCTTGGTGGATTTCAAATCCTTAAGAGCCTTCTTCATCATGCGGTCAGCAATATCCACCTGTCCGAGTGCGTGCCAACGTTTGATGCGACTGACTCGCAGTGCCATTTCTGAATCTTGTTCGGCGGCCTTGGCCAATTTGGCAGGAATGTGAAGTCCCGGTGGATCTTTACTGTTGTTGTTCTCCTTTTGATCCTCATGGCGGTTGGTAGCAGTGATCGTCTTGGTGGCAGTTGCCTGGGCCGGCGTTTCTGTCTTTTTGATGGGCATTCCAAAGTTCCAAAATGGAGCAATTCCCGTCTCGTAAGGGAAGGTTAGAGGCATGGCGTATAAATCGGATGGGATCTCCTTGCTGTTGGGTGACATCCATTCTCTCCATGTCAGGGGTTTGGATAGAAGTGAGGGACAGTGACGGAGGGCTTCCACGACAATGGGCCACCACCTCTGATCATCAACAATCTCGTTCGCGTTGCACTTTTCGCGGTTTTTCAAATAAGGAATAGCATGAGCGCTGGCACGACAAAGGGCCTCGCGTTCGGCAGTCCAGAGTGATTCGCCCATCGCATTTGTGAACAAGCGTGACAGTGTCCACCATCCCTGAAGGGTGTGCATTTGAGAGTGTTCACAGGATGGTTGAGAAAGTTCTTGGGACATGGAGTCGTCCTCTGCAATTTGGTGCGCCAAGCGTTCCAAGGAACGCTTCCAGATTTGTGCCTGACGAGGTTCATCTCCGACGAAATTGGAAACTGCCATGTCTTCTATATCAAAATATAGCAACGTGTAATTGTTCGAAAGGATCATCTCTCGTCCGGTTGGTTCCAAAACCCTCAAATAATCAGTAAACCATGCGTGAAGCATAGGAACCTCCTCATCTTCCAAATAGCTCTGCACCATTTTGATCGAATCCAAGAGTTCGAACAAATGTGCGCGAACATTTGAATTGGCCTTCAGGAGGGCTTGCGGTGCCATTTGCGTGCTGGCATTCAAAAATGCCGATCGCACAAGTTGTGCTGCGTATTCGGCATACCCGGCATTTCCAGTCAAAAAGTATGCCAATCCGAGGACAGTCATGTCCTCGACGACGCGTCCAACCTGTTCGGAATCCACCAAATGCGATGGAAATGAACTGTGGCTCGCGTCATTCTCAGCACTGTTGGCTTTTACTCGTCCTTCGTATCCGCCGAGTATAACTTGGTTGGCTTGTTGAAGCAATTGTGCCATGGCAGATGCCATTTCATCCGATCCAGCTCGATAGAGATATCTTTCTTTGGCCAACGCATCCTCGTCAAAGTAAATAAACGAGAATCTCGCATTGTTCTTTCGATCTGATTCACCCGACAAAATGCGCCGCAAAAATGTTTTTCATTGATTGGAACGGTATGAAAAATACATGACTGTCCATAGAAGGAACTTGTTCCAATGTCATGCGAATATTACGAGCAAGGGCAATGAATGAACCAAACACCAGAGTGCCCAACATCCAGCATCGGTTCATTGAAGAAAACAGAATCTTAGTAATTGTTTCGACTTGCTGACCGCGGCCGCAAGGGGTCTGGATACAGTACAGGAATGGGGAGATGAAAAGTTCTTGTGTGGGGTGATGTGCTGAACGCCCTCACGTTTCAATTGTGGCGTGTAGGCTAATCCGTATCACAACCACGCTTTTTGCGTGCGAGCTACGACAAATGTACAAGGACTGTACGAGCAGCTCATCTCCTCAGGGTAACGAGGTGGTTTTGAGGGGTGCGAGAGACTTGGACGAATCCATGCTCCAAGTAGCGCACTGAAACGGCCTAAAACGATGAGTTCGATGCCAACGGCACCCTTGGCGTTGGCCAGACATATGAACATCTGTACCTTTTTCCAACCTCCTTGTAAGGTTGTTCTTAAATACAATCCGTGGTATTGGGAATTCAAAAACTCCTAGTACAATCTAGTACAAAACTGTATGGTACTCCGAGTAGCAATTTCGAATGTTCGAAATTTAGCAGTTAGGACTTTGAACGGTGTTTTCTTGATTCAAAATCACCCCCTGGCCCCCTGGACGTGTAGTGCCAGGAATCACGTAAGGCGAACACCGAGCTGCACGATGAAACTCGTTATCAACGGCTGGGGTAATTTTTCAACCAACACCTCGTTTGATACTACTGTACCTGGTACGGTGCTCAACTGGGGTTTATCATATATGGCAGGTTTCACCTCTGAGAATCCTGGCGCAGGGTACGGTATACATTCTACATAAGATGGAAATTATTTCGTGTGTGACGTCATCTTTCTACAACATTGTCGTGCTGAAAGCAAGTGTTTCACAATGAGATTGCATGCCGTCGTTTGCAACAGATGCACTCTTTTTTAAACAACCCAGCCCTGACAGCAACCTTCCAAATACTCTCAAGAAAGGTTCTATGTAGGCTGGGTTGTTTATCTCCATGTCTGACACATGAATTTACACTGTTGTGCTCAGGGCTGTCGTGTTCGTGCGATGCAACACAACAGACGGCTAAAAAATGTTGAATTCTTTGCTCCCTGACACCACATGAGTGGATGCATTGAGGCAGCTTGGTTGCTTGATGTTAAAGTTGCTCTTTTGTTTCAGCCAACTCCTCAATTAGCTTTTGCAAAGTTGAGTTCATGTCGGTGACTCTCCTTGGCAAATTCACATCGTGTTGGAGCATTATGTACTGCCCGTGATGATGCTATACGCTATACACCGATACGGCAGTCAATTGGTTTCTGGAGTTTCACATCAATGCAAGTGGCCGCTTCATCTCCATAACTGGACCGGCCAATGCGTGTACCGAGCACCAAGTTTTGATCGAAGTCTTGCTATCTCGCCCCAATGCAACAATCCAGCCAGTTTTGTTTTAATGTCTTCATTGTTGCGCTACTTCCTACCACCATATCATTCTTAGAGGTTGAACTAATAATGTTTCAGGCATCTTTTTAATAATTGGCATCGTCGTTGTTAATGTTGCTTCCTTTTTTGTCTTCTGCAGGCATTGCAAGGTCGCTCACAACTGGCCGCTTTTTCTCGTTCGTTCTCCCAGCATGGCGTGTCGTCTCGGCTTCCATATTTGCCTCAACCTCTTGAAGTCATTCCCATGGGGGGTCTGATCATCTAGTGACTTTGAGTGGATGATTCAGCTGACGTCAAGACAAACACGTCGTGTTCCTTTTGAGAAGAAGGGCATCGCTTCACCACAATAGAGGAGGATTGCCCTTCCTGGCGTCACTGCAACAATCGCTTCAAAAATATACTTCTTGATCCATGGCTCATCCACCTACTACAATGGACGACAATAAACAAAGGATTTGCATGGCAGCTCGGTCACAGACCACAATTGATGAACGGCTTCTCGCATGCACTGTACTCGGGGGAACTTGGTCACAAAAAAGTCCATTGGGAGCCGCACTGGGTTTGGCGGATATTGTAGCAGTTCTTGGAATACTGCTGCCGGTAGTGCTCTGAATACTGAATAGAGTCTTTGTGGTTGTCGCTCCTCTTGATGATGATCATGACCGCAATTACTGTGTGAATCAACATTCCACCATGTCATTTGGCCAGAGTAGAAATTCCGTTCTCAACAATCGTTCCTGTGCAAGCACGACAGCCAGCAGCCTTTGCTAGCACCTTGTCCTGCCCCTTCTCGTAAAACTACGCTTCTATGATGACGGTCCCAGTGGGGCCTGTAAGCTCGGGATAAAGTGGATCCAAACGTAGTGATTAGTGAGGGACCCGCACATCACAGACCACAGATCCGAGCTGAAGGTTCATTCTTCCTTACCACGCCACATTCGTGATGTGGTGAAGGAGCTACTATTCCCGTCGTTTCATAAGACCTGGGTTAGCCGGTATGAAGTCTGCGTCAAACGTGAAGTTCAAGAACCATACAATAATGAAGTGCGATGGCGATGATTGATGCTACATTGACGACAACAACATCCTGATCGCAAAACAATTTGGACGAAGATTTACTATGGGATTTTGTGATCGTGGTATAAATTCTACATTGATGTACGCCAGGACGGTTCAGGGTGAAACCTGCCATACCTTTCGGACGACAATTGAAAATCCTAGTCCATAACCGAGTTGCGTGCTCCAATACCGATACTCCGAGGACTTAAGTCAAAGGTGGCCGTCGATGTCCATTTTCCGAGCCGGCCCTACCCCTCCAATCAATCGATCGTCGCAATGAAAAAAATGGGCACTCCACTTGGTGCGGATGGAAAAATCAAACAGTACCAGTCTAGGAGTAGGCTCTACCTGGTACCGTAGACTTTAGTCCTGTTGTCAAGATTTCCCCCGGAGTCGTATGCATAAAGAGAATAAGAGTGAAGTCCTCGGAGCACATGTAGATTGAGTGAATATTGGAGGAGTATAACAAAAACTGAAAAAGACTCGGAGTAATGTACCTGGTGATGTATCCGAGTCCGGAGGAGTACTCCGGAGTCTAATGGAGCATTGTCATGAATTCACAATCAACAACAAGTGATGTAGTAATTCATAATGTGGCAGGGTGTGTTGTTTGTTGAAAGATGCCAAGAACAATTGTTTCTTTGCTATAAAAGACTCTACAAACGCATCTCCACCGGAACCGAAACCCAGGCACATTGTAAGAACAGTTTTGGAAATATTATATGAGTCACATAACACACATTGCTTATTCTGCTGCGGGAGCAGCATTGAATCTACGTGCCCGGAATCGGTGCAGGACATGTAGGTTGCACTTCTAGCAAGTGTCATGGTGCAAAGGTATTCATGCACACATTCAAATTTGTTTCTTACTATCACAATACTACTCTAGTGAAACAAGAAACAAAAGCATGAAAGGCACTTCTCCTTTACACCCATGCATGAGCCCGTGCATGAGCCCGCCTGTCCTTCTGGTGCAAGAGGGTTATGCGATGATGTGCCTACCTTAAGGATAGAAGCATTAAGTAGTGTGGCTCCACCATATCAAATTGGGTCTTCATCAGATAATAATGCTCCAATTGGAGTTGCCTCTTAGCAGTAGTCAGCTTTTCCAAATTAGTAGCTTTTCCAATCGGTAGTTTTGACATTTTACGTCTTCCTGGGACTTGGGAGTACAAGTACCCTGTACCTGTACTCCGTATCACTGTATTCATACAAGTACTTGGTACGACAAGTAACTTCTACCCGAGTAGTGTGCTTGCAAACACTACAAACTACTCAGAGTAGTAGTATAGCCACAGGTAGTACAGTACTCCTACAGTAGTGCACTGATGTCACGACTTACATGGAACGAAACAATCGCACAAAAACGACGATGCAGACCAATGACAAGAAGTCGACTGCCTTTCTTCGATCTCCGTCCGTCCAATCGAGCTGCTAGTCCGTGCACTCGTTGATCCCTCACTTCTAGGATCCGAAATATGGAGGCTTCCTATCGCCAGACGTGGTTTCTCGTGGTTTTCTTTGTCACCTGTGCATCGGTATTCACGGCCAACATTCGATTGACGTTGCAAGTAGCATCGCACAACACGGACTCTCTAGGATTTGAGATGCCGCTTCCCGAAAAGCACGATTCTTTTTCAAGTCTTCCACAATCCGATTCCACTCCAACAGCACCAAAACTTGCGATCGCGACTACTGGTAGGACTCGAGTGATGATACCCAAGCGTCCCGTGAAAGCCATTGAATTCGACGCACGCTTTCCACGCGTTCAACTTATTCTGCTGAGGGCGATTGGAAATGCCTTGCCTCCCCGTCATGACCCTGAACAGGCCTACGAGAATCTGAAATTTACCTTGGAGAATGAATACGAATTTCCATACTTGGAAAAGATGTGGGTCATGAATCGTATCATCGATCAGACCCTGCTGCACAGATTGGAAGCGTTATTAGAATCACATGATCAAAAGTATATTGTCATTCCCTTCAACCTGACGGAGTATTCCAAGGTTCAATACCGATTTGACTATTTTAACCCTGGTGGAGACATTGTCCACGATTCGAAATACATCAGAGGGAAGATGAAAGGCAAGAAGGACAGCCATTACCAAGTAGATGAAGCGGTCAACCAAGACAAGAATTTATTTGTTACGAATCAGAATGCCGCTCGTAATTCCATGATTGAATTCGGAAAAGAATACTCACCTCACAGTGATTGGATCTTGCCCTGGGATGGCAATTGTTTCCTCCACCCCTACGCCTATCAAGAAATATACCAAGCCCTGCAGGCCATGCCACAGACGCACAAGTATGCCTTCACTTCTATGAATCGTGCCATTAACAATGATGAAGTCTTGCAGGAGGAATACCGGCCCCATCCGATTGAAGAGCCACAAGTGATTTTTCACAAAACCGCTGTCGGACGATTTCATCCGCTCTTACGGTACGGACGTCGCAACAAAGTCGAATTCTTGCAACGCCTCAAAGTCAAGGGGCCTTGGGATTCGTGGAGTCCTTATTTGGAGTGGGAAGTAAAGCATTTGGGCCCATTCTTTCAACCAATACCTGATCTGCAAAAAATTGCGACCGAGGGAAAAACCCGCAAGGCGGGCTTTGTCACTCGACTCGCGTCGGGACAACAACACTTGGAAGTCAAGGGAACCATCCATGCGCGAGGTGTTTCACGATTCGCCTCCATGGCGTTGCTTCTCGGACAACTTGATACAAGAGTTGCCATCGAATTGTACGGCTACAGACCGGGTCAATTGGTGTATTATCACGAAGAAGCCCTTGCACGAGATCGACAGCTTTACAGAGATGGCGACGTCCGTGTCACCGAGGTAGTAAAGCAACTTCATCAATTGGCTCGACACGCTGTGACGGTTGGACCGTGGTCCGTCATGGACAAACCTGATGATTCGGTAGCGGCTTCAGGTGACAAACATGACTACTACCACCTATCGCCGTATTATTGGCCCAAAAGTCCCGAGTTGGAGAAAGATCCTACTCACAAATGGATCCGTCACGATGGAAAACGGTATCCCGGAACCGAGCTGTACGAGCCGGGGAGCGAGAAGTTTGATCGGACACGAGTAAAGGATATGCAGTACAACACCACAATCTTGGGTTTGGCCTACTACTTGACTGGCGAGACGCTGTATGCTCAAGTGGCGGCACGCAACGTTCGGACGTGGTTTTTGGATCCCAACACGCGCATGAATCCGCACATGAACTATGCTCAAGTGAAACGTGGATACAATAATAATACCGGTATTTCATTCGGTATAATCGAAATGAAGGACCTCTATTTCATGCTGGACGCTGTCCGAATAATTGAGCGGGATGGCTATCTCACCGAGAAAGAGCAGAGCGACCTTCGGAAATGGTTTGCAGAGTACTTAAAATGGATGGAAACGAGTGACATTGCGAAGGATGAATACGTGCAAAAGAACAATCACGGCTTATACTTCGACGTTCAAGCCACTGCCATTGCCTCATTTATCCATGACACTGCCAAAATGATTTGGTACTTGGAACGATCCACCTCCCGCCTTCTAGCACACATTGCCGCCGATGGTTCCATGCCTCAAGAGCTGATACGGCCAACCTGTGAGCACTACCAGATGTTCACCCTGCAAGGCTGGTCAGTCCTGTCTCGAATGGCCGAGACAGTGAATCGAAATCGATGGACTGTCCGTTCCAGGAACGATAAGGCATCGTTGTCTCCGCTGCCGGGCTGCCAAGTATGCCATTCCTTTTGGTAGAAAGAGTCGATGCAAGAAGTCGACGGAAACGGGAGAGAATATGGCACGATGGTGGCCTCTGTTGCAAGATACGAGGTACTACTGCCCTTTCCTTGCAAGTGCCGACCTCCTATGGCCGATTCCGTGGTTTCCCTCGGACGCTCCCCGACCACCGGGCAATTCCTATGAGATGCCAAGTCTCTTTGATCCGCACGACGGCATTGCTCCGTTTTGGAATCTCGGCCTGGTGCATGGCAACCTCACATGGTAAACCAATTTTGTCAGTGTTGTAGTATGATTCTCACCTAGACCAAACTGATTGCAGATTAAGAACGAAATGATGTTTACCATGTCCTGCATTTGGCGATGAAGAGCCCACAACAAAGTCCACGGTGCACCATTCCAAATCTCATCTCATAAATCATCGCTACACAATGACCAACGAAGTTGGAAAACAGAGCAGTTGAGGAGGACATGATGGCACGACCAACGCAACTCATAATGATGAGTAGATCTGTAGGTTTATCCTGACATTTATCTACCGTAAGCCCGGATGCGACGGCCTGCTGCCTGCCGTAGAGATAGACAGTTGTAGTATCGTCAGCATGACAATCAACACATGAACTCGAACGCAACCATCTACTCTAGCTAGAGTAGGGTATGTGCAGTTAAACACCCCAAGATACCTACACAGACAAGGAACGAATGGCAAAAATGGCTTTGAAAAATAATACTTGATAACACAATTCGAACACCCCAACAGCAACGCAGGGAACCACTGGCCAAAATGAATATGAAAATGTAAAAATTATAGATGACACACTTCGAACACCCCAATCGCAACGCAGAAAAGGAACGACTGGCAAAAATGGCTATGAAAATGTAACAATTATAGATAACACACTTGGAACTTCGAACACACCAATAGCAACTCAGAAAAGGAACGACTCGCAAAAATGGCTATGAAAATGTAAAAATAGATAATCACTTGGAACTTGTCTTTCCCACTATGGTACACATCACCCAGACTCCACGTACTTCATGATAGCCTACATACAAGTTCTGACAAGGCACTCAGCCCCAGCTAGTTAACTCTTCTTGGACGCTTCATCAAATTGAAAGGAAGGCATGGGCACGGGTGGATTTGGCTTGATGTTGCGGGCTTGAAAATAACCCACAAGTTGTTTGGGAATTTCCCTGAGCACTTCCGTTGCCAACTTATCCGAGTTGGTGGCATACTTGCGGAATGGAACAAACTGGACAATATCTCGTTCTGCTGCCTTCCCTTTGCTGTCTCTCAGAATTCCTTCGTCGCTATCCAACATCTCCATCTTTCGAAAGTCAGCCTTGCCAACGCCAACAATGATAATCGAAAGAGGTGTCGTCTCAGATATGTGGCATATCATGTCGACTGTTTGTTCCATATCTGCAATGACACCATCAGTCAGAATGACTAGCACTGAGTAACATTGCTTGCGCTCACTCTGATTTGCTTGAGCCGTCTGAGCAGCCGCTCGTAGCATCGGTAGAAAATTAGTTGGTCCGGAAAAGTCGAACCCCGGGATTTCGAAGGCCTTATCGTAGGCATCCAACAGTCCTTGGACACCAGCGCCGCTTCCTCTCAACCTCAAGCAATCTTGCTTAACGTGATTTATCTTGGCTCCGAAGCCCCAAATGGGAAAGGCTTTATTTGAAGCGTAATTTTCGACAATGCCTCCAATCTTCGAAATTGCCTGTTGGTATTCGTTCCGAGATTTTCCGCTACGAAAATGCAGCGACGATGACTCATAAGGAGGGCCATTCGAAATTGTGAAGTCCACGGCTACCATAAGACTTATCTCACAGCCACCCGTAATGTAGTCCACCATGTTTGGTCGATTCAATATGTCAGCAGTCATAACATGAAGTATCCCTGCCGGCTTATTCTCCCCCTTTCTTGTGGCTCGCAGGACTTCATACATATTCGGGATGCGAAGAAGTTCATTGACGCTCATGGCCACACCCCAATATCTTGCGGTGTACCACCATCTGTTGGTAAACTCATGATGTGGATGCGTATCACTCGACTGTAGTCCCCGTCACTCAGTTTTGCATTGAGATTTCATCGATGTCCCAGATCGGACTTTGGGTATTTCTAGCGACCGACGATTGCAACAACGTAGACCACGACTTGCGGTCAGGCCCTAGCACCTGTACCATGTAAAACGGATTCATGTATTTCTGCCCAAAAAGCCATCCTTCTTCAGTTTTGCGCCTTGAGCTGAAACCGTAATACTTCGGAACTATCCTTCGTCGGCGATGCTTGTACGAAACAGTAGCTCGCTTGTGCTCCAGTCTGGTTCACCAGCAGTGGCATGCACAACGTATTTCCGACGGCTCCCAGCAACTGCCCCATGTTGAAATAGAAACCCCCAAAATGCATGGCTCTGCAAGTGCGCATCCTCAGATTTTCCGAATAACATCGAAGACAAAAGTACTGCTCCTCTTCAAATCGATATTCAATTCGAAAAGACACTTCAAAATCCGGATGGCAACATTGGAGCACAACTTCTGTCCTTCCCAATTCTAGTTCGTGCGAGGGATGCGGTATTGATGAAGGAATAATGTGTGTGTCGCCACTGCTCGTGCCGAACTGTTGTCCACTCCTCAAACGATCCCCACGCGCTTCCATTCGATGCAACACGCAAAAGGGATCCTGACCCGAGGGCAATTTTCGACAAGATAGTTGAATGTCCACGACAGCTTGGGATGCGAAGCGGGATCCCTTGCCTGTCTGTAGTAATGACATGGTAAAACTAGGGTTGCGCAGTCAAGGAGGCAGAATATTGATGTATGTGGAGTGGGTATTATAACGCAGTTGAAGAAGGACAGCTGATGGTTAATTTGCGTTGTGCTGGTATGTGTTTGTGACTTCTTCACGCAATTCGTTGACCCGCGTCCTGTGTCTATCGTTGTGACTGTCTATGTTCGTTTGGGAAGCGATGCAAGTGATAAACGTTATTACTCCGCGAGTATTTGCTAAAGGGAAATATGTTTACGTCGTTTGCGTTGATGTTCCTTTTCATTTTCCAGTACTTCGGGCGTTTTCGGGCGGTACTTCTCGTTCTGCATCAGCGAGGAACGTCGCTTGACGCACGCCTTCGTGTATGTACGAACCGTTGAGGTCAGCTGGGGCATAAGGAATTTTACGGTCATGTTGTCAGGTTGGACCCGAACAACGTATGTACATGTCTGAGTACAGTACAACGTACAACGACTTACTACGCTTGCTCATAGGGAGTGTTGTTTGTTCGCGGTAGACATCTGTCGATATCAATTTTTTTAGCCCTGTTGCATGTACTGCTTTATGTACACATTGTCAAAATGAATGAAGTGCTCGGTGCTCGTACATACCAGGTATTCTATGTACTTGACTACTTGGTTCTACACGTGTGTCATACTCGAAGTACGCAGCACATGGCTTGTGTATCAACAACAGTGTGCTACTCTACTTCTACCGGTAGCTACTACTTCTCTGGCGAGCTATTCATACATGTACTCTGAACTCTGAACTCCAAAACGACTTAGTAATTCGAGGTTCGCCTTTTTTCGTGCTAATAGCTTGGGCCTTCCGACCGAATAGGAGTAACCATTCGGCTGATGGTGCATGATATCGTATGGAGTACTCCATCACTATATCCCCATCGCATTGCATCCTTGTATGTGTGCATGTACATTGAACCTCGTTGCTAACTTCTCATGGTGTTGTTGAAAATCCGTTTTTGACATTGTAAGCGTTTAGCTTCTACTCAAGTAAACCTTGCAGCCTGCAGTCGCACCAATGATTATCAAAGCATGGGAAGTCCCCACGTTTGTCTCGCGCTGGATAGTCCACGATCCCCGCCGCTCAAGGTTTCACGACATGACTTTGTGCCAGCATGGTAGTAGGCAGGTGGAATGGCATACACCAAAGGATTTCCTGTGAGAATCAACGTGGATGGTGCTGGTGTGCCTGTAATGATTGTGTAGTGATCCAAGGTTGTTTTGCTTTCCTCCTCTCGAATCGAATCCTCATCCCAAAAATTGGCTTCGACCAAGCATTCGTAACAAGTTTGTTGAAATCGACACTCATCCGCAGAATTCCAACAAGACGGCGACGATGTGCTAGCAGTTGTAGTAGTAGTCAATGTTGTGGGCGGAGGCATGCCTGTTCCTTGGACAATGTTGTTACCGCCGGCCACCACCATGTGGTTATCAACGTCATTGTTGTTGGTGGTGGTGGCGGTGTTGGTGGTGGTGGTGGTGGCGGTGGAGTCAGACGCATCAGTTGTTGCAATGGATGTACCGATACTGTCGGCAATGCTTGAATTCCTGTGAAATGTCATTTCGGTCAAATCAGACAAGCAAGACAAGGGTGGATACTCTGGCATTTTGTTATCGTGGGTGGTGCAAGGTTTCTACCGGTCGTATGGCCAGAAATTGTGAGACCGATTTGTCGGGTACCAGGTATGTACAATATTTACAACTGAGGCGCAAGATCACAAGTGAAACAGGCCTCTGTCCCACATACAACGTGTCGTGCGGGAACGAGTGCGCCCAAGTGACAGTGTGACAGTAGGCACACACAAACCCACCTACTGGAGTACCATACTTGTACGGGGATCACTTTTGCAAGTAAAACGCTCCAGTACGTAAGTGTTGATGGTGCTACCGACATGCATACCTGTACCGAACAGGCGCATGTGTGAGTGAGTCTCAGCGTGCAGAGGTGCAGGAGACACATCGGGATATAGAAGTGACTGGCGTGACCTGTGACGCAAAACTGGAAACCGATTCTCACGAGATGTGTTGCTTTGATTGTTGATTACAGCCACGACCGTCACGTTGCCAAAGTAATCAATCATGAAATGAGTAACCCCTTGCGGCAGCAAATCATGGCTCCAACCATCATGGATGACAACATCCGGAGACGGTTGTCTTTACTTCGTACTTCGAATACTCCGAATACTCAGAGTATTCGATTTCATCATCGACTGGCTCTTTTGTTTGTCCTTGGCGCTGCATTCACAATCATTGTTATCGTGTTGTCGTCAAACGCTGTCGCGACAGCTCACGTGGAAAACATGGAGCATTCGGAACACATGTCTCAGCAACACCTGAACCTGAACGCGATCCGCAAAAAACCTTCACCAAATCATTTAAATCATGTCAACGACAAGGCAAGATTAGAACCCAAGCCACAAACAACAGTCGTATCGACACGAGCGACAGCATCACCGACTACATCACCCACACTATCACCGACAGCATCGCCTACGACATCATCGCCAACGGCATCACCGACTTCAAAATCCTCATCACCAACGCCGATATCGAGGAAGGAACGACTTCCGACCCAAGTTCAAGAACTGAACCGGAAGGGTCGAAGAACCAAGAAAGTCTCAGTAACACGCCCAGATTCCCATCGTTCGGTTCTCTGGCATTCAATGAAACTTGCTCTTGGGCCATTAACGACAATGTAAACATCACTGCTAATTACTCGCCGGGCAGCAACTATACTCACTGCACCTTGTGGGCACAGCCGCCTCCCAATCATCGTGAAGGAATCAGCGATTGGCTTTCTCTCATAACGTCTGGATTTGTAATGGCCAAACAGACTGGATGTTCTCTGCGGATTGGCTATGCCCAAGGGGTGAATCTATCGACTTTATCCTTCCCACCGGAATGATGAACTGACGATACCCCTGAATGCAACCTGCGAAGAAGTTGACAATTGCCATCGCGCCCAGTACGCCTATACACGAGGCGGTGGTCCAGACTTTCGATCGTTCCGACCACTCCTCGCCGGCATTCCTCCCTTCCGAACACCGTACTTACCAATACTACCAACACACGAACCCGGTTTGAAGCGCACCTTGGGATCTCGGTTTGCCATGGAGACCGCCATGGCATGTGCCACTGGTGTTTTATTCCAATTGTCCCCTCCATCAGTCAGTATCAACCGAATCTATTCTCCACAATTCTGCCGACCTTGCGCGATCCAACGAATTTTGTCATTTCCTTGTACATTCGGACGGGCCACACGGAAGCGTTGCAGATTCCCGAGCGAACCGAGCAGTACCGTGGCACGGCAGAACGCATCGTCCAGTGTGCTCTGTATTTGGAACAACAAGAGCATCAGCAACAGCGCGATGGTGGTGGTAATATGAGCAACAGCAGCAATAACAGCCGCTCGGTTCCAAGAAAAGTAGTGGATGCTGGTGACCGACTCACCCTTTGTCAAGACATGGGTTACGCAAACCTATTCCAACAGTACATCCTACTCCCTCGCACAATTTTGGTGACACAGTCTCGTGGTGCCCATACCAAGGGATCACCATCGACAGCCGATGTAGCGGAAGGATTTTTGGATTGGTATTTGATTGAGAATCCAATGTTGTGGTTTCCGATCATTACGGACCAAGTTTTGGCAACACGGCTTCGTTTCGGACGGGACGACCTCACTATAAGGTGCCCAAGAAACCTACAAAGGAGGAGGTGGAGAAAGGCATGGGAGGTGCCGACGCTGACGTTTGTCGCAAAGTGGAGCCAGCTTTGGAGTATAAGGGTTATGCAACAACTCAATAGTACTGCAGCCATTGTCCCGGCAACTGTCACAAGGTCCATGCTTGCAGACTACTTGGCTTGGGTCTGGGAATGTGATTTGTGATTGTTCGCTGTACAGTGTACAGTACAGAACGAAAGACTGATGTAGACTACTTCTCCCTACTCGTTGTACTCCGGTACGCCGCAATGTGTAATCCGAGCACTACCAGAATATCGGGTGCATAGTGGTTAGTGGTTACGAACGTTCTCTAGATTTTAATGTCTTTAGGCCCCCCTTCCTCATGTTGGATCACACCAAACAAAAGTTAAATTCTTCTGATAGACAGGTTTGTCACTAACACCCCAATGCTCTCAATTGTTTAAGTCAAACGGAAAATATAGGCTGGTCCTCCCAGCATGGAATCAATTTCTACAACATGTGTTGTTTTTCCTTTTTCCATTGTCACAATACTGTACCATCGATTTTTGTCCCTCCAGGTCCTCATTTTCTTCTCTTGCAATCCTCTCTCAACCGATGATTCCTCTTCATCCATTGACTTTTCCTCACTCATTTTTGCGTGCATAATGAATGCTGACGTTGCCAGAGTTGCCACAAGTTCCCTGAGGGAGCTGGACTCCACAAAGAGCATCAAGGTTTTCAAGTTTTGTGTCCTTACAGTGCCTGATTCCATTTTTGTTCTATAATGACCAAGATTACTTACGAAAAGGTACTTGCTGAACAGTATTCTAGGAACCCTGATGAGCATCCACAATCAGTTTGCATGGTGAGCCAGCACCTTGATGAGTGTACTGGGCTTTTTGATCACGTGCGTGACATGTCTGACAACAATGAGGAAATCATGCAGCAGACAGGTAACAATAACTAAAACAGCACAACACTGGTTCTTAAACCATTCCTCAATTGTCTTTCATTTTTGCACTTGGGAATCAATCCAACCAAATCAAGTTGTGTCTTCTTCACTCTAGAGCACTATAGCCTCGCTCAGATCTCCTCTGCATTCCCAAGAACAGATCAAGAATGCAAAACACTGGCAGCATTTTTGACCAACTGGAGTCTCTATAAATCCTATGTGACTACTGGCAATTATTGCTCCATAGGGCTGCATGAGTAGGGATGATTTGCTCCTATGTGCTCCTATGTGTATGTTTCTTCTTCCCAATAAAACGTCCAAGAGTTGTTGGCTTGTTCTCAAAACATCACCAATATAAACTGTAATTTCTGCAACTGTACCTTGCTATAATGATGCAACCGATCATAGTTTGGACAGCACTGGCTGTTTCATCAGCTATGGCCTTGACGATACTAGTGGTGTGGTTGACAATGCATGTGGGTGCAACTTTTGCCTTGCTTTGCATTATTTCAGATGTATAACTAAGGTTTGAAGCATATTCTCCTGATTCTTGAGCCCAGAATAATTGGGAGTTGCCAGATATGGGGAATGATAGTATTCTTGCTGCTGTAAGTGTCATAATTAACAACAACAGAACCAAGAGGGTGTTTTTTGTTTTATTCTTTCATCGTGATGTTTGTTCACCGTGTAAGCGACCGCGTAACACAGAGACCTGAATGGAAAATCTCTCAGTCAGAGCACGTGAGAATCTCACGACTGGGTAACGCCTGTAGACTGTAGATACCTGGGGCCCGGAGTACAGTATTCCGGTAATGAATAGCACTACTCCGTATTCCGTATATATAGTATTCCTACACTGAAAAAGCGTATGTAGAAGTATCGTACTCCAGTATACGGTAGAACCAGTAGATTCATTGTTAAAGGCTCCAACCGTAACTTGCTCCCGCCCAGGGTTTTGGTGACAACACGAATCAGTTGATCCTAATCATATCCGGAGGTTAATAATATACAGTATACGGTATACAGTGCATTGTTTGTGGATTTTGTGACGAGTTTGAGGCCGATGCTTACGGACATTCGGGACTGCAAAACAAACCACAACTTACGACATTTTCGTCGCCGTTTGTAGAATCCCCGATGCTTACAATGACTTTCAGAGTTACAAACCAACTTCTCCGTTTGTAGATTCTACAAACGGAGAAATATTCTTCAAACGGTGACGCCCCGTTTGTAGATCGAAATGTTCCAAACCATGAAATAATTATTCGATTACACAGCGAGATCGAATCATCATCAACACCACGAATTCAGGAGAAAAATCCCAGTTTATCACATACTCCAAGAAGAAGAAGAAGACACTCCAGTCACTGCATAGACTCCAGTCTAGTTGCTCAGCACTGCATAGACGTTGAGTCTAGTCCTCACTGCACATACGTCAAGGCGTAGGTGACCATGATGGTTTCCGGCGAATCAGTGGTGTCTAACAAAGATACCAGAAAAAGCGTATCAGCGAAGAAAAAGACAAAGACATCGGCAAAGACGGCGATGACGACGAATGTAAAAGGAACTTCTCACGGAGTTCCAGGCATCAATTGCATATGCATGTTTTGATTCGCCATCACTCCTGTGGTGTCTCAACCCTATCAGAAGTTCAACAAATGAAGAAAATTGCCGAGCTGTATTTGGGAGACAGTGATGATGACCCCGATATTGTGTGCTGTGTTGACCAATTTCTCCATGGACTTGATCGCTTTCATGGTTTGTACTCAGTGTCAGCGGTCGACGTTCAACCAGGCGTATCCCCGAATGCAGCAATGCTACTGACACTAATCCCCGTATTGCACCAACGTGGATTAGACGTCAACATTTATGTCGGTAAGGGCTCAATCGAGAGGTCACTTCTTGTTGGCAAGACAAAGGGATCTACTGTCTCGCATATTTCCGGAAGGACAATGCTACGGGCAGCAAAGGATGTACTTCGCTCATGTAAAAAAATGACAGCCATTGTTACAGCATCAAACTCACCGTACAAGGACGGAAACTATCCTTCCGGAACGAATTGGGAGGATTATATTCAATGGTGCATCACAGCTATGAAAAAGGCAGTCGCTGCCGAGAAGGCGGGTATTATTGTTGCAAGTCCCCTGTTTAGAAGGACATGGCCGAGAAGGCCATGATGTCGGACTCACCAGATGGTGTGCTAGCTGCTGATGACGAATTGCTGAACAAGGATGTGACTGATGTTGGCCCAGAATTGGTGGTTGGCGCGACCGCAGAGGACGGCAGCAATGAATTTGAAAACGATGATTTGACTTCATCCGTTGTAAATCTTTCTGATACCGTGTTCGTGTGTGCAGAAACCGATGAGGCAGACGTGCCGGATGGGACGTTCTTCAAAGGTTTCATAGCGTGGTGTCTCTGGGGCATATTACCATCACGAACGATCCAGAAATGAAATCCATGGCATTTACGGAATCAAAGGTTGGGACCAGTTACGGCCGGAAAACCGGTTCACGTAAGGCCATGAAGGAAGCGGCAGCAGTGTCTTCCATTCCTATTGACAGCCGGCGAGGAAAGAAACAGAAACGGGAAATCCAAAGGATGACAATGAGGATGATGCAATTACTTGGGGTGGTGCTGATGATGACAACACAGCAGTGACTTCATTTGTCAGTGGCACTGTGGAGGATGACGGAATCCTCGCAGGCATTGATTATTTAGATTCCGAGTCGCTTGAGAAGGCACGACAGAAGCATTCTATGCTGTCTTGTCTTCGTGTGCGAGGACAGATTACGTCATTGCGTGGTCAAGTGGAAAGCGTTTCGAGACGTTACTACCATGCAACTACTGGAACAAGTTCTGTACTTGCTGACAGCTTATTGGAAAAGATGGAGGCGCTTGAGGCAAAATTACTTGAACGCGAAGAGTATTTGAGTTTCCTTCAAAACAAAGAGGCAAATCGTCAGTTGAATGTAATATCTGAACGAGCAGCCATCCGTGCTGGTGCCTCATTGGAGGATGACAGGATTCGTCAGCAATCGTCTATAGGAGATCTACGGTTAGTAGAGCCAACCACAGCCATCCATCTGACTCCCGTCAAACAGCCATCTATCCTTCCGTCTGGTGGAGTTGTTATATTTGAATCTCCAATGAAGTCGCCAGCTGAAGCAATGTTGTCAATTGCTGCATCCTCTGCCGTCCTTGTGTGCTTTGAATGCTCAATTACGCCGACATCACACAAGTGTCGGCGCTGCAAAAGATATGTGTGTGACGTATGCTGTTACAGCCACCGTCGTCTGGAAATGGTTTGGTGGTGTGGGGAGTGTTTTGACAAGGAAAGTGTTACGAATCAGAACTCTATTCGTGACGGAAACTATGAATCGGATGGTGAATCCAGCAACGTCTGATCAATCTATAGATACACTATTTTCTCTCCTACTAGTATAGTACTCTACGTTTTCAATTATATTGTCAGAAGTTGATCTAATAGCAATTTAATTTGGAACGTGCCGAGGAGGTGCTTTTGATGCAAGTCGTTTTGGCCACGTAATTCTGTTTTCGTGAAAACGAATATTGAAATGTTCAATGAGCATTGCCCGAAATTGATGCAAGGACAACTGATTCACTGGAACCTCTTCACCTTCCGTAAAAATCATTTGATTGCACTGTCGTCCGTCGTCGCCATTGTTGCCGTCGTTCCTGACGCCATCAACAGTACTTGTTCCAGTTCTGTAGCCTACGCTACTTTGATCGTATGTTCGGATGACATCAGGCGAAATCAGTCTTCGAATTGCCTGGGGAATTGCATCGGGCTCAAAATTACCAATTTCGCCTTCCCAAGAAGAAGGCACACCACTATCCCAGCCAACGCTCAGACCGTCAACATCCAAAAGTAAATTGTGCAGAGCACAACATGTAAGCCAAATGTTGTCAGCGGCTTCAGTGTTGTGCACGCGAATACCACTTTTCAGTACTCTCCATCGCCCTTTTAAAATTCCAAAGGTACACTCAACATCCTTCCGCAATGACTCCAGCCATTGCGAAAACCGAATCTCAGAACGCTTACCTGAGTGCTTGATGGGTGGCACGGTTGTTGACCAGTTTAAATATCCGTTGTCAACAATCACATAAGCACCTTTAATGATTCTGGTTGTCGCTTCTCCACCAGTATTGGTCTTCAATTCAAATGACATGGTATCATTGAATGCACCGTTGCGCAAGTCTGCCATAAATGAATCGAAACGAACCAAAGTCTTGTCGTTCCACCTTCCCGGGTGGCCAGTTGTTGAGTGCAAAATCTGCCGACGATGATTCACAGTAAGATTGTACGTCCTGAGTGGTAGTAGACATCTTGTATCCAAGATGCCCCTGTCTGAGATTGTATGAAACTTTTCAAGGGGTATGTGCGTTGCATCCGTACTGCCAATGCACCCGGGAACCCAGCATTGCTGTACTCTTGTTCGCAAGCTCTCAAGTCATGTAGCGTTGTTGGAAGACGAACATACATGGGATACAAAACCTTCGCACCCAAGCACAGAACTTGTGGAAGAAACAGCGATGAACATCACGGCTCACGAACGTTGATTCTGCAAGGTCGTCAAATGTCCACCCTCTGCCAAGATAGCGCAAGCTCCTAAAAGCAACAATTCCATAGGTGAGATCTTCCTTTCTGACGAACGGAATGGCATCCATCCTCCGTCTTCCGTCTTCCACCGTTGAAAGTAGGTATCATTGAGCTGTCCTCATCATCACCAAAAGTTTGCAGAATTCATTGTAAGGCAAGCGAAACCTTTGTCGGAACGACTTAGACCAGTTTTTGCATTGTGGCTGTGGGTCTTGAAGATACAACAACCACCAAAGGCTTAACTTGGTGTTACAGGGCGACGCAAACCCGTTGTTGGATCATTGAAGAACAATAGTCTGGGTACACGTATCTTTTTGACAGGCCGAGGTAGTGCTGGTCCTTTGTGGCGTCTTGTTTTGAGCGCTGCCAGCTTTTGTTGTTGAAAGCCTTTCTGCTTCTTGATGTTGCGAACATTCGAATGGTGATGCGCAAGCAAACTCAACAGCAGATTTGTATCGTTGTCGTCGTTGTCGTCGTCGTCGTCGACATGTTTATTAAATAATGATTCTTCAATGCAGTTGACGGGGGCATCAAAGCTCACGGCATCTGAACACACCTCATCGTCGTTTGCGTCATACAACCCACTTCGGAGCATCCGATTGACGAAGAGCTTCGAATTTGCAACACCCATGGAGACGTCTATGCAGTGATAAATGGAGTCTATGCATTAGTGACTGGAGTTGTGTTCTTATATCATACTGTTGTCGGACAACGTTCAGTGGAGGGAGCTTCTATACATGGTTTTCATGTTTTATGGTATACGTGATCGTATACACTATACGATGGAATTATTCACCGTTTGTTTTGTAAATCGGAAGTTATCGAATTGTTTGTAAGCGATGTCATTCTACAAAGCGTCAGAGGAATTTCGGACTGTGGTTTGTTTTGTATTTCCCAAATCCCGTAAGCATCGGCCTGAATGAAAATGTGGGGCTCAAATCACATCAACCCACTTCTGCAAATTTGATTCGGCCAGTTGAAATCTTATCTTGGCGACGAGTGACAATTTGCCAAGATCGCCATCAGCTGCATCGAGCAACTAATAATACTTGGACGATGAGATCCTCCTTTCGTTGTTCGTTGCTACTCCTCTTTGTTGCTGCAGGACATGTATCACAGGTTGGAGCGTTTAGGTAAGGGTCTGAGTCGCATCATGTCGCATCCGTTAGCATGCATTCATCAATGTCGTTGATCCTTGTTGCCCAAATCCACCCCTCCACAGCACCTTGCCTATCGGTAGTCCACTGACAAGAACTTCACCTCCTTCCTTTGTCACGTCCAAATCCACTTCTCGCTTGCGTCTACACAATTATGATAATCATGATCTTCATCATGATCATGACTTGAACCATCTGGTTCCTCTCGTACAACAACAACAAACATTGTGTCCCAAACAACGGCGCAACCGTCTCGTCGTGTCGACTGCTACAGCATCTGCCATTTCCGCCCTCGTAGTAGCTCTGGTAGCTCTGGTAGCTCTGGTAGCACTCCCTCCATCGGCACTTGCCTTGGACTTGGGAGGACTATCTCTCGCAACGTCCACTACAACCAATTCAGTATGGGACAATTTGATTCAAACTGGTTTCTACCAAGCATTCTCCTTGGTCTTTTTGAGTGAAATTGGGGACAAGACATTTTTCATTGCCGGCCTGTTGGCCATGAAAACATCACGTTTCGTTTCCTACCTTGGATCCATGGGAGCTCTCGCTGCCATGACCATATTGTCAGTCCTCATTGACAGGTCTTTCACGCTGTCCCAGCCGGAATTGCACAGGGTATACCCTCGATGATGTTGCTGCCGTCCTGGCATTTGCATTCTTTGGAATCAAAACTCTCAAGGAGGCACTCTTGTTGATGCGGCGGATGGTGAAAGTACCAGTAGCATGGATGAGGAATTGGCAGATGCGGAAGAAACTGTGGCAGGCAGTGATACTATTAAGCAAGCGACAGCATGGTGAGTGAAATTGTGTTTTTGTTTGTTTGTTTTCATGTGACAGTTCTCTCTATTATCAACTAGCAGTGTCACGTTGTGTTGAAACAACCGAACTCACACAACACCATTTGATACATAGGGCCCAAATTCTTTCCACATTCGACTCGTCTTTGCCGCTGAATTCGAGATCGTTCGTTCTTGTCCACCATTGCTCTTTCGGCTGCTCAAAATCCAATCAGTGTCGCGGGGGGTGCCATTGCTGCTCACGGTGTGGCCACGGGCATTGCCGTCGCCGGTGGTTCCTACGTGGCAAAGTACATTTCCGAAAAGGTGATTGGTGTCATTTCTGGAACACTGTTTCTAGTCTTTGCTCTGACGACAGCGTTGGGGATATTTTAAATATAAACGGCAATTATGTAATTGCATCAATTCTAGAGGTTGTGTCCTCATTTGGCAGTCGTTCCAACGCAACGTCCATAGCTTTGAAGTATGCTTCTTCGATCCGAGATTGGTACCACCGTCAAGCTTGTCCAATACATTCTTCACTCGATCTGTAATATCTGAACCCCATTGACCCCAGCCGCACATGAATCGAAGATAATCACAATAGGAAAGTTCCAAGGCGGCATTAAAATCCCTTCGACTGATTGGCTCCTTCAGTTTTCCACATAGCTTCTGAAAATACAGATCAACCAGCGTTTCGTCATTGGCGACACCACTACTGCACAGAAAGTAGCACAGATCTTTGAGTGGACAGCCTCGACCAACATATTGAAAGTCACACATGGCAACCTTATTCCCATCCCACATGACATTGGCATCCTTCACATCGCCATGCACCCAGGACTGAATGGGCGTCTCCTTGAGCCAACGATCCACGGCCGGTGCCGCTAGTTTCAATCGTCCTTCCCAACCCTTATCACTCATGTCCCGCCATTCCTGGGGACGTGTCTCCAAATGCCAATAGGTACCGACAGATTGTAACTTTGGACAGTCTTTATGCCACGTTGTGGCATGGAAGTGAGCCAACCATTCAAGGACCAATTCGTAATAGTTGTCATGGTCGGGTGCGTTCTCCAAGACACTGAGACACAATATGGTTTTTCCATCGTGTTGCTCCACCAACAAACACTGAGCTAATCCGACTCCTTGTTTCCTCAACTCATTGCTGTACGTTTGGTAGAATTCCGCTTCGACAACATACGAATCCAACTTGCGTTGATCACCAATTGATATCTTCCCATTCTTGCCTTTGGTGTTTGTCGCAAAGTGTGGATCCATGTATTTTAGGACAAATGTGTTCTCATCTCTGTCTTGATCCTTTTTATTGTTCGTGTTGTTGTTGTGAGTCTCGATTCGGTAAATATGACCCATTCCTCCCCACAAACGGGCGATGGAAGAGCATGTCACAAAAGAGACATCCTCAGAGATGCAAAGTTTCGCGAATCGAAGGGCTTCTGACTTTGATAACGACATCTACAACGAAGAGTGGAGGTGGAATGTCCCATCAACTCATCAACAACGACCAACGATGGGACAGGGACATTGCAGCTTCGAGTGTCGAGCGTCGAGTACTGGTACTGTAGTCTATCGAGTTTTTCTGTGTGTCATATATTTTTGAAGCGAGGGCGAGTATCCAGTATCAAGTATCAAGCGACCACTAGAGAGCACAGTATGAGTACAGTACCTGGTACTGAGTACCAAGTTCACCAACTGTACAGTACTACAGTACTACAGTACTACATATGATACACTATAGTTGGCATCCAAATCCAGTACTCAATGCGGTACACGACTCTCGTGGCACTACAAGTACAAGTACTGCATTTCGTTAAGTTGCACTGCTTGCTCCTTGTACATTATATTGTAGTCGGGTTACTCCAGTACTCGGAGTATACACTACCTCTAGTAGGCGGTAGACGGACCAGCCAAAATGAAATTACGTCATGTAGAGTGAGTATCATACTTGTACCAGGTACCAGGTAGCGACCCCTACTGTACTACATGATCGCTTCATCATTTTTGATGTTGAATGTTGAGATTCGTTGTGCTGCTGGATGTGCAGGCTTCTGGGGATGCTGAATGAGAGATAGCATAGAATGCACCGTTGTAAGTAAGTGTCAGGACAGTACTACAGTTTCACGGACTGCTCTCCGCGCATGGACGTCCACAATCGTTGTTTCTTGTTTAGCGGACGTCGACTGTTTTAGACATTTGACGGTCAATTTTTCATATACAAAGTGTCCTTTTTTCTTGACATCCACGGATCCGACCGACACACATGTATGAGTCTTGCCCCCTGCCATATCGAAGTACAGTAGAAAGTCGCAGACGAAAATCGGATCAACGAGCACTCCGGTGTGGCCCGCGTTCAGTATATAAAGTTTAATCAGACTTGAGTATGTTGAGAACGAAAATCCCTTCCCGCGTGCGATCCGTTTCTTTCCCCACAAAATGAGCATGCTGTGAGCGATGTATGTGTTTTCATGTACTCACAAACCGAGTATTTCTCTTCATTGATCACTTCGTTTCAACTCGAGAGAGATCGCGATACGAACAAAGTGATCACTAGCCACGGCTCATCCTGTGTTGCACCTGATGGACTCTACAGAAGATACGGAGAACTGTGATCCTGTCATGACTTCTCATCACTCTGCAGCGTCTCCAAATCTGAAAACTCCAAATGGAACCCGTAGGGCTCCGCCTCGTCGTATCGATCGTCTTCGTTTTGCCTTGGAGAGTCCCAGTCCATCGAATGTTTCTACGACTGTGTCTACTCCTCTTGCAAAAAAGACGACGACGATGACCTTTGAGAGTTACGTAAGAGTATGCAACAATCGCCAGTGCTGTGTGAAACTCGAGTCCCGAGCAAACCAAGTCCTCTTCCCAAATTGGTCCCAAAGACAAAGCCACCACCGCCGGCTGCTGTTCCGGTTCTGGGTGTTCTTCGTACCGAAGCCAGTCCATCGAAATTCAAAAGTTCATGGAGAGAGGAGCAGAGAAATCTAGATCTACAGGCACGAGTGTTGGCTGGATTGGGCTCACCCCAGGACCTGATGCAAGCGAGTAGAAACGCAACCACTACCATCATGAGCCGCAGTTCCTGGAGAGAAGAAAGGGACAATTGTGATCTCCGCGACGGGAAATCATCGTCGAGACAACCCACGAGACACAACGAACGACGCATCGAAGCCGAGGAAATTGTGGTTTCCATCCCAAAGCCACCACCGGAACCACCAACACCGGCTGAGATGGAAGAAATACGAGCCCAAGTTCAACAAGTTGTAACCTCCGGCACTCATGTTGCGGATGACGTCAACCAGGCTGCCAAAAAGATCTCGACAGCTTTCAATGAAAGCAAATTGAGACATCGTTATTTGCTTCATTCGAGCGCTCGGATCATTCAAACCATATGGAGAGGTGTTGGTCCTCGTAGAGAAAAGGAGGCTGGATTGATTCGACTCATGCTTGAGAATGCCGCCGCCACTAGGATGCAAGCCGCGACAAGAATGGTGGTAGCTCGTCGAACCTCGTTCAATTCAAAGCGGCGAGAAAGATTCAAACGGCATGGAGGGGGTACCCCACGCATGTTGTTTTGAGCTATCAAATAACCACGGCGGCAGCTATCAAGATTCAAAGTGCGTGGAGGTCATTCATGTGCTACTGCGAGTATACGATAACTGTTGAAGACATTGTTATTGTTCAGCGAGTGGCTCGAAGTTACATTGAACGTCAACGACAAAACAGGTGGAGGAAAGCCAACGATATCCAACGAGTCTTCCGAGGACGCAAGGGTCGAAAAGTGTTTGCCTTGGTTAAAAAACAACATGATATGCAGTGTAGTGCAACGCATATTCAACGCGTTTTCCGTGGAAACAGAGATCGAGATTCTGTTAAACTCCTGCGAATGCTTCATTGTAAAGCAACAACCATTCAGAAGCACTGGCGACGCTTCAAAGTACAACAAGGCTTCTGGCTCTGCATCGGCTGCGTGATTGACATTCAAAGCTTTGCCAGAGCCAAGACCCAAAGGCAAAGATACTTATCGCACCGGCGTTGTATCGAAGTGTCCCAAAGCGCAGTTCGTCGGTGGCTAGGATGTCGCCGTGTTGACGAGCGCCGTCGTGCCAAGAAGGAGGTGGATTCCGCGACAATCATTCAGACCTGGAGAAGGTGCCATGTCGAGCGCCAGAAGTTTTTGGAATACAAGCGAGTTCAAGCAGCAGCAACGAAGATTCAGGCTGTCTGGCGATCGTTCGTTTGCTTTTCGGACTTCGTATTCACCATTTCAGATATTGTGCTGATTCAGCGACTTGCGAGGTCGTACATTCAACGCGTGCGTTCCGCAACATTAATTCAGGCCGCATGGAGGATGTTTGCGTGCAAGACTGTGTACGTTCATACATCTCGGAGCGTAGTGACTATTCAACGTTTATTCCGGGGGCATGTGGCTCGAAAGCTGTACGCTGTGAGACATCAGGAACGGGAGGAGCAACGAGCCTTGACTCGCTTGAGAATTAAAAGTGCCATTGTAATTCAGAGCGCCATCCGTGGCTCATGGGATCGAAAGAAAGTCGCGCTGATTCGACTTGAGCATCGAAAAATCAAGGCAGCGACTTCAATCCAGAGTTTGTGGCGATCGTACACATCGCGACAAACTTTCATGTACACGCTTGGCTGCGTGATACAAATCCAGAGCATGGTTCGCGGATTTCTCGGGCGCCTTGGTTACATTGATGATCTCGGCAGCATTATACTCTCTCAGAGTGCCGTTCGTCGATGGATCGCGATGAGAGCGGGATCGCAACATCGGCTTCTCGCTATCCTTGATGGAGCCGCTCGGTATGAGCTTATCGCAGAAAGGGATGCAGTGACGACGTTGCAAGAATGGTATTGGAACGTCGTGCGTCCTAAATTGCATTACCACGCCGCAGTGAAGGTGCAATCCTTCTTCCGCATGGTAAAAGCAATTATCGAACGTGAAATTCGAAGCGAAATGAAACGCCGAAAACAAGCAACCAGACATCGAAAAGACGCGGCCATCAAATTGCAGTCATTCTGGCGAGTGGTCTTGGCTATTGACGAGCGACTCAACAGGGTGGATGCGAAACATCAATTGCAAGCGGTCATCAAAATTCAGTCATACTTCCGTATGGTATGCGTTCTTCGCACCAAGCGCGCAAAACGATGCAACGACGCAGCCACAAAGATCCAGTCGTTCTTTCGAATGGTGAGGGCTATGGTAGACCGCGAAATCAAGGCACAGCTGAAGCGCCGAAAGATTCGAAAAATGTTGAGAAATCGAACGAAGGAGATCGATGACCTGATGCTTGAGGACGCGTGGGTTGGCATGTCGATTTCAAACGACAGTGACCTTGGCCGGAAAGTCACTAGAGCTTCAGTGTCAGTCGATATTCAACCTTCTTCAGCGGAGGTCAATGCATCAATCTCAAGGAATCCCCTTTGGAAGCTATGGCTTCAAGAACTTGCCCTCCCGTCAGTGTTCATTCTGCTGAGTTGGAGGTGAAGGCATCAACCTCAAGTGATTCAATGTTGGAAGCTGTGTGGAAGTTAATGCCGTCAGAGAGCAAGGAGATGAGAAACGCATGGTCATCCATGTCTGTTTCCGAAGAGAGTGTTTTCGAAGCTAAACGAACAGCCATCAAATTGGTAAGAAACGGGCTAACAAAACAGTCTGTTCGAAGTGCATCACCGTCCCCATCAATTTTGGAAGAAAACATATTCGATAGCCAACGTATGGCGACCGAGACCAGGGGTCGCGGGCGATCCAAGACGCCACGTCGAAACGACAAGCTTCCAAAAGCTGAACATAATTCTGGTCAAGTGCTTGGATCGAGCAGCTTTGTGCAGAACGTTACTGAAGGGACCAAAGCAACTTTATCAGTGAAGCCTCGACTACCACCCTCCTATTGTCATGAGGGAGTCACCGACGAGAACCCGCCTTCGGAGATGGTTCGTTGGCGCAAAAACTATGACGATTCGGATAATGCGAGTGAAGTATCAGCTTTAACGACGGGCAGTTCTTTCCGACCATTCCAAGCACGCCCTCGAAGCAATGCTATCGCTACCTATCAAACGTTACGAACGCAGTCCGCCATGGCGCTTGAAAACAATGACGATGCCTTGTCGAAGATTGACTCTTTAACTGAAGTGTCATCTGCAAATAGGAGCGTCGCAAGTATCACGCGGAACAAGAATTCTCACGCCGAAAAGGGCAAGCGGCACTTTCGGTCACGTTCAAGTTCCCGAGAACCGATGACTAGTAGGTTCCAGGATGTATGAAGACCGATATCTGTGCCAGATCTATACCAGTGAGACATACATACATTCCGCGTCAAAAGTGTTACCAATAGCGCTTGTAAAATTAGGGGTCCTGATACCTGTGAAGTAGATATAATAGTTGTAATGTACAAGGGAGAATGCCAACTGCAAGTAGCGCTGACCACCTGTGTAGTAGGAAGGATATTTATGGTGTTGTGTGATGTAACAGGATGGAAAGCAACAACTCTTCCGTGTTAAAAAGCGCCATGTTGTCGGTCAACCTCACTCCTTTGTCCGTAAGTTCTAGAGATCCCGTGACATCTAGGAAAAAGCTAATGTCAACACATGGACCTACTGCCAACCGCCAACTGGTAACCAAGGAACAGTGAAATTGGAATAGTGTTAGTGTCCAGTTCACGGAGTAGCGACCAATGATTGAACAAGAGCCAATTGCTACGGTGGATGCATAAAGGATGCACTAACTGCACGCATAAACACACAAAAGTGGGATAGATTATCTTGATTAGTCTTGTACATTGCCCATTATTAGTCACCTTAATGAGAGTAACGCGACTCCCTAGATGATCCCGCGTGGTTCCAATCCTTCAAGTGAAGGCCGTCTTATCTTTAAACGATGTGCCGAAGCGTTCCAGGAATCAAGTGAAGAGACACGCCAGGTAATTGGCTAATACACAAACACGTTACCACGAGCTCCCTCAAACACTTCCTCAACCGGCAGGAGTTTCGCTCCTGTGTTAAGGCGATTTGGTAAACAGTAATTCAAATCTTCATCGGAGCTCACACCCATCCAAGAGAAAATCGGGTTCACCATAGATTCCCAGCTCATGGTGGGAATAATACGGCCGCGACCTAAATTCAATGGACTGGAGTCAGTTATGTCAGCCGGGTAGTCGCCATGAATTCGACCCCCTTTTACAGAGCCACCCATGGCCAAGTAGTGACCTCCCCACCCATGATCGCTTCCTCGACCGGAGTTGGCGGTTAGTGTGCGACCAAAGTCAGACGTGATAACCGTTGTCACATCGTCCCAGACATTTCGTGCCTTCATTTCATCGGTGAATGCTGAGAGGGCGTCGTTAACTTCCTTCAACCTTTCGGACAGACCTGCCTTCATTTCCTGTAATTGAGATATGATCGGGTAAGGCGATGTTTCACCACACACTTCGCAACATGGATCGACGATGGTGCAACTCACTTGATGGTGATCGAATCCCCCAAAACGAACATAGAAAACGTCGCGATCAGTACCTCGCTGCTCATGGGATGCGATGAGGGTGGCAATCGACTTCAATATCTGACTGTAGTCGCCGTCCGGAAAGTCTGTCAGGATTTCAACATTCGAAACGACTTTGAACAATGCCTCACTGTCATGGAGAGCCGTGTTCAAGCTTGCAGACCAAGTTTCGCCGAAGAGGCTGCTGTGAAGAGAAGTGCCGCCATTGAGTCAAACGATGTGCCGAACAGTCGCAGGAATCAAATGAAGAGACACGCCAGGTAAGTGTTAGTGTACAAAAACGTTATCACGAGCTCCCTCAAACACCTCCTCAACCGGCAGGAGTTTCGCTCCTGTGTTAAGGCGATTTGGTAAACAGTAATTCAAATCTTCCTCGAAGGTCACACCCATCCAAGAGAAAATCGGGTTCAGCATAGATTCCCAGCTCATGGTGGGAATAATACGGCCGCGACCTAAATTCAACGGACTGGAGTCAGTTATGTCAGCCGGGTAGTCGCCATGAATTCGACCCCCTTTTACAGAGCCACCCATGGCCAAGTAGTGACCTCCCCACCCATGATCGCTTCCTCGACCGGAGTTGGCGGTTAGTGTGCGACCAAAGTCAGACGTGATAACCGTTGTCACATCGTCCCAGACATTTCGTGCCTTCATTTCATCGGTGAATGCTGAGAGGGCGTCGTTAACTTCCTTCAACCTTTCGGACAGACCTGCCTTCATTTCCTGTAATTGAGATATGATCGGGTAAGGCGATGTTTCACCACACACTTCGCAACATGGATCGACGATGGTGCAACTCACTTGATGGTGATCGAATCCCCCAAAACGAACATAGAAAACGTCGCGATCAGTACCTCGCTGCTCATGGGATGCGATGAGGGTGGCAACCGACTTCAACATCTGACTGTAGTCGCCGTCCGGAAAGTCTGTCAAGATTTCTACATTCGAGACGGCTTCGAACATTGCCTCGCTATCATGGAGAGCTGTGTTTAAGCTTGAAGACCATGTTTCGCCAAAGAGGCTGCTGTGAAGAGAAGTGCCGCCATTGAGTTGATTCAAGGCCTGCCTTGGATCGAAATCCTCTCCTTCCCGCGATGGATAAAACACACTCGGACCTCCCCGAGAAGCGAAAAAGCGGTCGCGGCCAGCGCCTGGCATTCCCACTGTGGCCACGGTAGATACTTCTACAGCAATCGGCTGTGTGCTGTACCCGTTTCTGCCTAGAACGTCACACAACCGACCGAGAATACCAGTCCTCGGAATAACGCGAAATGGGTCCACACGATCGGCTTCCTCTTGCATAGTGTTGTGGGCAAACAGATACGTCTTGGTGGCGAATGTGTAGTTGTATTTGTCTGATGGAGTGTTCAGAACGCCGGTATTGGCGAAGAAAGCCAAATCAGCTTCCTTATACAATCGTTCCACGATCTCCAGATCTTGGTGGATCGCAAACTGACTACAGGGCTGACCACTGGCGTCGACGACTCGAGAACGCTCGCTGTCGGTGAAGGCGAGAGTTGACCGCTCGGAATTGTACTGGTCAAGTAGCGTCATATCGTTAACATTCTTCTGGGAGCACGTGTGTGGGACGAGCACGTTAAAAGAATCAACTCCGCCTTCAAGGAGCACATACACCAACGCTTTGTACGATGTGGAGTTGGAGGTTGAGACTGTCGTCTCTAGTTGTGGGCGTGCCAATCCACTACTAGCGCTGGATATGCCGGTGCTGTGAAACTCCGGTGTGAGTACCATCAGCTGCTGAGCCTTCATGATTGCCGCAGTAAGATTTGCTTCTTCTTTCATAGCTTGCTTGATGATTTCTCGACTCTCGATCGGAAGTCTCCCCGCCGTCAGCAAAGTTGCCAGCTCCGTCGTGATTGAATCAGTTGAGTTCAAGTTGGATGGTGTCCATCGCAGTGTACCACCACATCTTTCGTCATCACCGCTGACAACGTAATCATCGCAGTAGGAATTAATGCCAACAGCCAAGCCACCGAAACACGAAGTAAAGCCATATCGGATCAATGACAATAAGCCGTTCAACGTTTCAATCACTCGTGGTCCGGTCAGAACTTGGGCTTCTGGTGAAACCAGAGATGCTGAGCCAATAACACCTGCCGGTCGATACTCCGGTAGGAAGAACGAAAACACATTGGGGATTTGGTGCGCCATTTGGCCAATCCTGGACCCGATATCCATGCTAAATTCAACGAATGGAACATTTTCGAACAGTCCGAATTCCAGAGCTTTCATCAATCCAATCACCTTCATGAATGGCTCCTTTAGAGAGCCATATGATGGGTCCAAATCCAACTGCACGTTTCGTGCTTCGCGATGCAACAGAACGCAGGCGATCGTCGAAGCGAGATCACCATACTGGCCTGAACCATACTCAATCGTCGTTTCATCAGTGGTGAACACGTAGGATCCAGTGCGGAAGGCCGTGCCTATAGCCTCCACATACGCGGGAGAGGGGTTTGAAATACCAAACCTCTGCGCAAAGCGGATCGCAAGGAATGGAGCTGTGTTCGGGTGGTAAAAGTAGTGATCTAGGGCAGCATCTGTCTCTTGGTGAGCTTCTCGCGGTTCCGCTTCTGTCAGGCTGATGAAATGCACAGGATTCCTGAAAGAGAGCTGAGCGCCAGAGACACTAACTTTCGAGTGCACGTTCTTCCTCATCTGGCGCACTCCAATGTCATTGACAACGGAGAAGATAGACTCTGAGGAAAGCTTCCCGCTGTCATCCATGGCATACCAATCAACACCGTCGTAGGAACCAGTAGGTTGCAAGACACCGTACAAGCTCGGGTTAAACGCTCCAATTCGCAGCGAGCTCAAAATTTCTTCTCTACTTGGCATAGCACCGTCATAGTAAGCCTGCTCGTCGGATACGACAACGTCGCAAACGCACATTCCATCGCTGGTTGAATTACACGCAGCTGTTGCGTTGCAACTTTCAATTAGACCATTCACATCTCTAGACCAATCCACACGGAAAAAGGTCTTGCTATCTTCTCGAACAAAGTCATTTATCTCCTCGCTGTATACACCGAACGGTGCGTGCACGATAGCCACATATCCCTCCGTGTTGATCTTGGCACGAATGGAGCATCCTTCGTCCGTCCAGGAATGTGCATAGTTGAGACAGTAGCTACCAATATTCGGATCGTTTGCATCGCACGACGGGCGAGTAAGGCGAGTGCATACATCCTGACCTGCACACCGTTGTTGGGCACTAGAAAAAGTTAGCCGTTCTCCCCAATACTGTTTGGAGGCGACCCGGTCCCAGCAAACGTTAGAACTTATTGAAGAACAGCGAACGACCAAATCAATTGCATGCCACATGCGTCGCTACTCACCTCATCTTTCCATTCACTACTACTATTGGTGCAGCATGCAGCCGAGGCGATTTCAGTTCGAGGGTCGGCGCACGTCACATCCCAGGTTATGGAACGGCGGACTACAGTTTTTGCGTCTCCAAAGAAGCCTTGGTATACACATGGAGGACGAATGTATTCATAAAAGATCCCATCAGCAACCTCAACTGTTCGAATTGTGTCGATGGTACATTCAACGCCGGAACAAGGCAGGTCCTGGTCAAGTACGACTCTGCCCTCAAAGACACACCTGGCTGGATTCAACGACCCACACAGCTTCGCAAACAGGCTCGTATCTCCATTTGGTTCCAAACTGAGACGTTTCGCATTGGTTGCTGCTTTCCACTCGGGCGGATCTCCCACCTGGAGGTGGGGACTCGCGGTGGCTCCTAACAATCGATAGACAGCCCCTTGCTTCAAGAAATGTTTTGACGGCAGGTCAGCACACAGCGGAACGCCGTCGCCTATATAGGTGCGATCCAAGCCCATCTTCGGATACGGGTCCCGAGTGTAGACATTGATGTCCATCGGATCGACCCTGTTGTAATTGATTGACTCGATATTGCCCCGCCATGATTGAGGTTGGAATCCAGTCCAGACGCGAGCATACTCGACAATGTCATCGTTCGAGTAAACATGGACGGATTCGCCGTCTTCATCAATAATTTGAGTCCCATTGGGATTCAGCTTGGTCAGGCCAGTGGTGAAGAGTTGCATGATTTCACGCGCATAATTCTCATCTGCGAAGCTCACGGTATCGCTTTGCATCCACACATAAGCAGTTGACAGCGACTCATAGTAGGTGAGCATTTCTGCCATGACTGGGCTGTAGCTAACTTCCTTGAGAATATCCCGATAATTGCCAAAAGCGTGTCGGACCTGGTTTGCGAAAAACGTATGAGTGTTAGAGAAACGAAGCGTCACGGCAATGTAACAAACCAACAGACGTCTTGCAACGTACAAAAATATCGTAGTACACCAACAATTCTTCGGTGACAACGGCGCCATAATCAAGGGAATCGGGTGAGACCACAAGTATCTGCGAAAGCGCCCAGGCAACTCGTTGTCGCAACTGATCCGCAGCGGTCAGAGCCACCTGAGTCCACACCATTTCCTTCTGCCTGTAAACGGGTCCATTCAGACTTTTAGAAGAGTCTAGTTCGGAAGTAGAATCAAAAGCTCCGCGACCTTGGCTGCCTCCGAGAAACGGTTCATTCCACACCTCGAACGGACTTCCGCAAACGACGGTTCCTGTCCTGTCTTCGATCACCACGTCGTCGTTAGAGAACCCAAAAAATGCTGCGGTACTTGGTGTGCGCAACTCAGGTGGGAGGTCGACATACTGCACAAAGTCTTCGGATCTGCCAAGAAAACTCATTGTGTACTTGTTGCCCGACCAATAGTCCATCGTGTGATTGGAAGGGAATGTAAGAGTGGTAAGACCAGCGCTAGCAAACTCCTTGATCGGATTCCTGTAGGCAGTATTTCCAGGGTGACCTAGGGTCCACGCCGTAAAGTCAAAGACATTCATATGGTCAGAGTGGACATGCAACCAACAATTTCCAGCCCCATCCTTCGCTTCGAAGCCCTTCAACGGAAAAACTGGCGATGGGCATTCTTCATCTTGCCAGTTGTAGATATCCTTTAAAATTGGGTTCGGATCGTCCCCCGGCAGGAGAATTGCGAAGATGCCGGCGACTGTGGCATCCAACGCGTCAGCGGCGCCGGAGCAGTTGACGGGAATCCACCGAGACACTGTACGCTTTTGACAAGGCGGAGCAAAGCTGTCGTCATCAGTGACCCGAAGTCCGGTAATGGCATAAACGTAACGAGTGCCTTCCGCTCCGTACCCAGTGTTCGTATAGATAGTCCTGATAGAGGAAGTATTCAATTGCAATTTCAAGGCATCACTTGTGAGGTTTGTTGGTCCAACTTCGCAAGCTGTAGGTTCGTTGCTGAGAAGGCAATAATCTTCATTCAAAAAGGTCTGTGGGACGTTGGCGCAGACCGCCGCTTGCTCTGGTTTAACAATGTTAAGGGTTTCCCGCACCGAAGCTCCGCCCCCATCCATGGCTGGTGATTCAAGCGTATTTTCCAAGGTCTCCTGGAAGGTAAAAGGTAATGTCGGTCTTGTGTTAGTAAATCTGACTTGGCATCGCGTCCATCCCTCCAATCGATCGAACTTACAAATCGAGGGTCGTGGATCCAATAGACACCATCAAACAGCGCGAACACCGGTTGGATTGGATTCCCAGTGGGACCTATATTGGCACATATCGTATCAGACAGTGGAGTTTTCAAAATGATCTCCGGTATTGGTTCAACAGCTCCCTGATAATGACCCTGAAAGTATTGAGTATCAATGGGACTGGCGGCGCTCGCAGGAATGTTAAGTAGGAGGTTCGGCTCGACGACTCCTGGTTCGAACTGCACGATTGGGTTTCCATAGTCAAAGTTGAAGGCAACTTGAACGAAGTTGCCAGGTAAATGGTATTCAATCACGATTGTACCGCCTACGTAGGATGACCAAAAATAGCAGTAAAACGTAATTGCCGGATTCAATTGTCATCGATGGATCCGAGTAATTCGTGACGGGTCCAGCGACAACTGTTCTCACAAAACCGTCGACACTGATCACTGTCCTGTTGCTAGCTTGAATGTCAATAGTTAGATTTTTCCAAAATCCTGATCCGAAAATGCATACCTTCGGTATCTGGCACCGGCCTCGCAGGGTGAGTGACCATTCCTTGACTGTCGCCACCTCCTCCGCGCATTCAAGCGCTTGCGATAGACTTGTCGGTGAGAAGTGATGGGTACCTCATTTTGTTGTTTCTGAATCCACTTGGCCATTGCAAGATCCGAGTAATCGCCCTGAAACGACTCGATATCGGCGCGCGTAATGCCAAATGTGGCCTGTTCCAAGAAACGAGCAATCGTGTCGGAAGCACTCTTGTATACTCGTGGGAAGGATCGGAGTTGGTAGATGGCACCATCTGATAAAGAAGGCAATACTGTCTTACAAGCACTCGAGCCGGTACAATCAAATTCAACGAGACTAGTAAATGCTCCTGCAGAAACTTCCCAAGGGTTGCCATCATAGGATCGTGCCACAGGTTTGAAGCTTTTCCCGTCTGCAGCGACCTGAACCAAGGTACAGAGTTGACTTGAAATTGTGAATTGTAAGGTATTGTTGTCGAACTCGACATGGCTCAAATCGACGGAGCTTCCATTCCCAGCGTCCGACGCGCAGAAACATGATTCCATGAAGCTGCTGCTTGACATATCGGTCACGGAATTCGGACAAGCACAGCATGGAGTGATGGTTTGAAGTTCCTCTTGTTGTTGAACTTGTTTCGAAATCATAATGGCTGCGAATATCGCTACTAGCAGCGCGATGACAAGACACAAAACGGCATGGATGATTTGGCGCCGACTCAATCGAGCGCAACAAGTGGAAAATCTGTGATTCCGGTTGTTGTTGGTATGCATATCATCATCAACTTCATCACCATCACCGAAGTCGTCGTGGTTGTCGTTAACGATGCTGTTTTCTTCCCAGTCATTGCAACTATAACTGCCTTGAGCGCCTTGGTATTCATGATTATTTCTGCCATTACGATTGCCATTGCCGTAACGATCATCGACCGGACGAATCATGTTCTTCAAGAAAATTGTGGGTTTCGCATATTTCGGTCCTGTGTCATGGGCACAGGGGTCGGGGTCATGGGTCATGGGTCTTTTCGCTTCTCGTACAACACTGCATTATTTTAGATGTGATCATGCGATCATACGACTACTAGAGTACGTGTGACAACTACTCTGAGTACTGTTAATGTCGTTATTCCTCTCCAGTAGAACCTGGTACTTGGACTACTCCGTTTCGTGGAAGATATGTTGTACAGTATGATCATGATGCTGCTTCGTTGATGGGAGCAAATACCACGACTGTCAGACATGCCTGAACTTCCGTGTAATTTCGATACGTCTATTGACGTGTGAATGTCCCGACGGCACTGCAAAGAACATAATAAGAAATGATTTTGGACATTCGGGAATTCGGGCGCTCTTTTAAGTCGCTGCGTCACTGCCTCACTGCGAGCTGGATTGGTGTATCATAGACATTGTGCGTCTATTACTTGTTGGTACAGCTCTGACATAGAGATAATCCTGGTATCGTGTTGTATTTGTGAAAACTAGTCTCTCGGACTATACGCGATGATCGAGGCATTGGAGGGTAATTTCAAACCTGAAACGAAAGAGAGAGAGACAAACCGAATAACGAAGGTTAACTACGTCACCAAGGCGTTATCGGCAATGATGTTAGTATGCATACCTGTCCACAGCCAGCTCTGGTCAGGGTTTTTTGCATTTTGCTATGGTGCTGGTGACAGCGCTTTTTGAGACTATGATTACCTATTGAATATTGGACAAGTCAATGCACAATCTGGCACAACAACTTACTACGCAGGATTCCTGCTGACATGCAAATTTTTTCCATGGTTTGTTTTGCTTTGCGTTAGTGGTGTTGATGGCAAACATTAAGGTTTTGTGCTACATATGTTTGGTGATCATCACCACTCAATTGATTTGGCATTGAGAAAATCTAATCATGCTTAAGTCTTGTCCAAGCAATTCCAAGACACATTTGCAGAACTTCTCAACAATTTTGACTGAGTCATTGAAGTAAATGTTTTAGGCATCAGCTGTCATGTAGATTTGAAAGCTATTGCATGTTATTACCATATGTGGTGGTTATCACAACAACTAAAGTCAACTACCTTGTGGAAGAAGTATTGGTTGACTGAATATCTGGTAGTGGTTGTTCATTCCTCAAGATCATTGGATATCAATTCTTGTCCAACATGGACAGACATGACTACATAATACCAATAGATAATGGGGGGTGGCTGGACACGTTTGCCTTGCGTCTTCTCATCCTTTGTAAATTTCTCTGCCTTAAAATGATCAACTACTTTGGCAGCACCCTCTAGATTGAACACATGACGCAAATTGTTGAGGTCGTACAACTCACACAGAAGTCCTCAACCTGTGGGCCTTTTATCGACAATATCCAACAATGGCAAAGTCTCGCTGCAATTGGACAAGCTAGCTGCCAAGTGATTGGGTGAATGAACATTTTTGATGTGACAAAATTGCTTCAATGGGGGCTCAACTTAAACTGCCTGAGTGACTCCTCTCAACAACTGCTGGTGGTGGTGCTGGCGCATAGCAATCTAATCATCATCATCATCATCATCATCATCATCATCATCATCATCATCATCATCATCATCATCATCATCATCATCATCATCATCATCATCATCATCATCATCATCATCATCATCATCATCATCATCATCATCATCATCATCATCATCATCATCATCATCATCATCATCATCATCATCATCATCATCATCATCATCATCATCATCATCATCATCATCATCATTGTAGAAGGCTGATTCATTGATTGAGCATTCATCATTTGTCCTTTCTTGTTGATTTAGACCAAAGATGATTTGATCATTTTCTTTATAAGCATTGTTGGCAGTAATCTGAGAATTACCAATCTGGTGCTTGGCTGAGACACTACACAAATGGAAGAAGAGGAAAGAACAAGACTGTGATGCAAGAAAAAATGGTTTATGCATGAGCAGTGGTGGCGCTTGGTATTGTACGATCTCATGAAAGTCTAGTTGCACGCTTTCTTTTGTTGGATTCCGGGTTTCTTTACAAAACTGCTTTGTACTCGTCAGTGCGAACTATCCGGCTTTAACCAAACTGATCGCAAGTTTTATGGGACGATTAGTGTAGGCAGGTCTAAGGATGATGCTGTCGACAGGCATGGTTCACAGAACTCTCTAACAAAACGAAACTCACCGCGAGTTTAGTATCACACTAATGTTGGAGAGTTTTGTTTCAGGTAAGTATTAGTCTCGCTTTCACTTTTCATACAGTCATACGACAACTAACAGCCACTTTCTTCGTCGCTAATGTCACATTTACCATCGCTAGGATTTGCTCGTCCCTATCACCTATGAAGATCACACCCTGTTCTACGATCAATATTCGGAACGTCAACCAGATCTTGCCGCTATCGTCATTGTACAAGGCCGAGACGGGTTTTACATTCAATATGGGAGTAGACTGCATCATGTCATCACAAAGCCGCCTAGGCAGTATCACTGGCAGGCACTACTTCATCAGTGACAGCATCTGAGTTGGCACTCTCCACTTGGGTATTTCCAAATCTCAGGAGCCGTGTCGAGATGAGGAAAGCGGCTGTACCGAAGACCAGCGACAACAATTCCAAGGGTCGTTTCTCCTCCCGATTTACAGCCTTGTGAATAACTGTCCAAAATAGATCCACCGACATGACTGTGTGGGTATAATTTGGTGAACAATAAGATGGGAAGCAAGATCAAGTGAGTAGCGGCCTTCGCAAGTGCAGAATAGTTGTTGACTCGGTGGTCAAATTGTATCTGAAACGTATTCACCGCGTTCGAACGTGCGACTATCGCAAACAACATTCATGCAGCCACGATCAATAAGTGAACGCGATTCAAGCATAATAAGTGACATACCTGCCAAATTGGGCCAGTGATGGAGTGTCGAATTAATGTAGGAAACGAGATGTGCTAGGAGGGCCGAGACACTTAAGACGACAAAGAGTCCCGATCTTCGGCGGCCCTTGCGGATGAGATCGAATTCCCAAGAGCGATCTCGTCGCAATGGAAACGATGAAGCTCAAGAGGCCCATGAGAAAACTCCACTGTGTTGTGATGAATTCGTAGCGGAGTTCGCGGAAAAGGAATTCGTAGGCATTGAAGGCCATGCCATTGTGTTTTTCCAGCAAGAGAGTGCTGCAAGCTAGTGTGGAGATGACGACGACATTCAAACTGAGGAGGACTGACATGAGGCACAGACCGTGGTAGAGGCGTGTGAGGACCCATGTGAGGGTCTGGTGGTAGTCATCTTTCACTTTTGGTGTCACGCCCACTTCCTTTGCCAACTTTGCCAGACTGAAGAGGGGACGAGAGCGAGGCACCGGCAATCAGTGCTGCAGTGACTCTTTCAGAGTTGAAAAATTGAATCGCTGCTCCCGTGAAGTCGGTGAGTTTATCAGCTCCAGCGCTTGGTAGGAGAGCTGCGAGGGCTGTAGGCGTAGTAGCACCGGTCGCTGTTGTTGAAACAGCGACAGTTCTTGATAGGAACGTTGTGGCAGAGTCAACAGAGAGCCTTGTCCCCAAGGGTACCACGAACCCAACGATAGAGCCCCTCATTCTTGTGTCTAAGCGAGTTCGAATGCTTGCTGCAAGGCAAAATGGTAACTTGTACTCGGCTCTCAACAGGTCCGAAAAGTACGAAATGTTTGATGATGGATCTTTTTGTTGCAGAATTTCATATCTCATATCTGCGATCACAAAACTTAAGAAAGTACTACCAGTGCTACCGTACGCAGACACTCTACTATTTGGCATTGAGTATTACTGGAATGAATAATTTAGCTTTCTTCGATCCAGTTTGAAACCGTCATTTGCCGGACCTTCCATCCCACAAAGCATGCATACGTGCTGCTCTACTTGTACTTGTACTATGAACGTCCTCGTACTATGTACTATGTCATACAAATTGTACAGTGCTCTGGACAGTATCACCGTGTTCCAGGTACTACAGTATCGTATAATATGGCATGAAATTTGAAAAGTCGCCAGTTCGGGAGATTTGTGATCTCCGTTGTCTCTACTGGTACTCGTACCAGGTTGCACCGTTAATAGCGTGAGGTATTCGTACATGAGACATGAGCATTTGTGTACTGATGAAGCCAATCAGCAAGCAAAGTGGTGCAAATTGATGAACTAAACTAATTATGAGTGGTTCTGAAGATGCTCCAGAACATCACCAGACAAAATGTTCTGAGGATATTGCTGGACCCAAAGATGATCGACATATACATTAACACACCATTGCGCAGAATTGGAGCAAGCAAAGGAGCAAGGTGACAGCTAACCAACAATGGTGACAGAGGCAAGACCATTGTGGCAGAAACAAGAAGACATTTGCAGGCTTGCATGGTGTTTTGTAACATACTTGGCGAGGTTGTCTGAGCCTTGATGCCAGAGAGCAACAACCTACTGCAGCCACACCACTCTGTCACAATCCCATGGAATCTCATGTCCATCACTCTGAACTGCACTGTTATACAGTCTTGTCATTTACAATTCCTCTAGCACAGCAGGCATTGTCTGTTTGAATCAGAGTGGTGGGTGGTTGTGGGTGCCCCATGTCAACAAGCATTGTTCGGAAATGCAGGGTCTTTCATATCGTAGAACAGGGAGGATTACCCTTGTTGTTATTCTTGACAGGTGAAGGCGCAATGTCAGGAGAGGGCACATCAATGGGGGATGAGAGGGGTGGCTGCTGCCTCAAGATAAAGAATGGTTTGGATGCCAGAATGCTTCCAAGAACAACGTTCTGAAAATGCCTTTCCATTCACTAACCGTCTTGTAGAAAGGTTGTCTGGTTCATTCCAAGGCTGGTGTTAACAACAAATTGTTTGCACATCTGCCTGGAGCATTTCTTCTCAGCAGTACAAGTGCATTGCCTGGATGGCAACAATTCATTGATTTCCGTAACTTCTCTTCTCCTTTTGGCAAATTGATTTGCCTCCTCCTTTGCAGGAGGGGTGCGGCAATGTTGTGGGGATTCACCTTTTGTTGTTGTGTTTGTTAAACCCCCCGTCACAGTTCCATTCTTGTGTTTTGTTGACGTGTCAATTGATGCACCTGTTTGTAGACACAAAATCTTCTTCATCTCCATTCAAATGGGTCGGGAGCACCATTTCTTCTGCACCATCTTCTTCACCTTTTGCAATTCTGGCCCAGAAAGTGTTGGTGGCCTTGCTGCTGGTGTGTTTTGGTGCAGACAGGAAATCTGAGATAAGTGCCGCAAGACAACAACCCATGTTGTGTTGCCACTTCTTTTGCTTGATCAGACTGTTGCTCCCAAATGAATAGACCACTGTCACTGGTGCCAAAATGCCATCATATGTTTTGGCGTACTAGCCAATAAAGTGACGCTGCAAGAATCCAATGCAACACTGGTCAATACCATCTGGCTGAAGCATGATATGCGGCAATTGCAGTCTCTTCTCTGCCAAGGCTGTTTAGGATTTGCACTTTCCAGAGCCTCAGAACAATGTCTTCCTCAACAAGTGTGCTGCAAGCATCATGTTGATAACAAGATAGACCACTGCTGTTGGCTTCTACACCAACAATGTCAAAGGTGATACCAGTTGGAAGATGAATGCTCATGGTCAATGTGTGCCATGTGAGAATGTTATATAAGCATCCCTTGATCATTGCAATATTCCTTTAAATTAAATCAAAATCTCTTAATGGGAGCAATTTACGGTAGACACTAACCTACTGGGGCGTAGCCCTTTCAAGTCCGTCTTGGTTACTAACGCTATCCCTGTCATTACAGAGGAGTAAGCAGACGAGTTAACCCGTACGCTATAACAAGAAGCCAGGTCCAATTGGTACTGTATCCCGGATCGCCGTATCGCCCTTTCACAGTTTCCACAGTCTGTAGGTCGTATGTTGCGACACTTACCACGAAAAAAAGGCCTATTTGCCATGTGAGTTCCCATATGGTACCAGATGTAATTAAGTCCTGTTTTATGTCTATGAATTCCTATGATAAAGAATTACTTCATTACTGAAGATGTTCCTAGGGAGTCAAATCTGTTATATAAATCGTTCATACCCTTTTGAAGCATCGATTACATTTAATTGCCATCTCACATGGTGGACCACGCGCCATTTTTCTTCAATTATGGCGCACGCACGGCTCGTGTCCGCCACGGGCGTCGGTGATAGGTGATAGGTGTACTGGGTTACCTATGGTGAGGCCTTCTCGTCGCCCATCGTCCATCGTCCAGGCAGTTTTTCAGGATCTGTCGTCACGTCTTTTCATTCTAAGCACTCCCTCTCTATGCAGCACTGCGACAAGATCTCTCGCACACATTTTACTGGTTGCACAGAAATCTGGTTGAAGGACTTGACGTTGACACCGTAACGTGCCTCTGCTGCCATCGCTCACTCTCTCCGTGTGCTCGGAAATGCAAGTATGAAGGACGTCACGGCAGACGACGGACCACCGCGACAACGCTCTGATGGTACGTCGGCTCCAGAACAACAAGACCAAGGGGTAAGCGGTCATATACACGAACAGGGTCAAGGCGAAATGATGGAACCACCAACTGTAAGTACTCGATCGTGAAGCATTATGGCACCACGCGAAGATGTCAGATTTGCAGAATTCCATGCGAATCATCTAAGAATTCCATGCGAATCATCTAACTTTTTGTGTTCTCCTATTCTACCAACGAAACAAGATCGTGTTGTCCCAAAAATCACGTCCCAAGAAGCGTCGATTGGCGCAGGAGACTGACGATGGTGATCTTGGCGATGCATCTGCTGAAGTTGACGATGACTTTCCATCTGCCAGTGAGTTTTCTCTCATGAGTCGTTCAGAACGGAAACGACATCGCGAGAAGAAGCGACGCAATCAAGTTAACGCTGGCTTTGACGATTTGAAGGACCTGCTGCTGCGAATCGATCCAGAAACGAACGACCGGGGTGACGAGCTTAATCGAGTCGATTTGATCGGTAGAGCGGTCTTGGTCATGAGGAAGCTGATAAATGACAATGAAGCGCTTCGACGTCAACGGATAGAGCAGGAAAGCAAAGAACGCGTCAACAAACGTGACGACCTTGTGACCATAGCCGTGCCATACTTGGTACCCAAGGAGCATCACTATATTCCTCCGGCTCCGCAACCACTTCATCATTCGACGCCGCATCATGCGCCTCCACCGCCACCACAACAACGTCATCATCATCTCCATCCCGATGATCCACCTCAAGCTTACCATCATCAGCACCAGCACCATCATCAATATCAATATGCTCCTCCGCAGCAGGGACCAACACATGCATCATCGGCAGCATCATCGTCCGCTCAACATCAGTCGCATCCCGCGTCGCATCACTTTTCATATCACCATCACGAAGGTCCTACTGGGCATCATCCATACTATGGCGATGGATATGCTTGATGATATCAGCCCCTGGACCTACATTCGTTCCATCCTAATACACCTCTGCTTGGTCAAATTCATGTTCTCTTCTAGAGAGAAGTATGTTTAAGCTCTATTTGTAAACACAGTAAAAGTATGGATTGCAGTTACGTTTGCATTTTTGTTTTCGATCTACAAAAGGACGTCGACACTACCAGGCACCAAAGAGAATATATAACGAGCCAAAGTCGATCTCTCTCTGGCAATTTTGCTGCTGCGGGCTAGCCAGGAGTTGGCGCCGGGTCGATGAAAGAATGTGCAATGAACTGGTGCTGGCATGAAGTCCACACGCAACAATATGCCCAACGAGGCAAAAAGCAAGGTCTCCATTGCGATATTTGATCGCGATTTGCCCATTTCTACAACGCAGTACTACACCATGTATATCTACATTTCTCCGTGACGGAAAACCCGAACGAAGCTATTCACGCCTCAACCCAAATAATACTCAGAGTAAACTCGGAAGACCAATTCGAATTCTTTGTACGATGTCATGTGCAAGCCCGCGACTGTTTCAACTTTTTGATGGTTGGTAGTTGTGGTGTACAGAATGGCAAGCATTAATGCTGTACCACCAAAATGGCCATGGTCGAGAGCATGTCTGCACGAGGTCTTGTCATGTCCAGTGCTTCCAACAACTGTATCCTTCCTCATGCAAAACATTGGCCCGCGCATGTGCAACTTACATCCTCGTCACCGCAGTATGGGAGGTGACGAGGCAAGTGGATCTTATACTTTCATAATGCTGCTACGAATAGAAAAGACCTACTCCACATTTATTACTGTACACGATGACCAACTTGCGAGCTGAAGTTGAAATTGTGGTTTTGGGATTCTTGCAAATGTGTGTGCGTTTTTCAAGTGAGGTAGACAACGTCCTCAGACGCGCAGTACGGACAAGCAGCACGTTCGCTGAGAACTATGATGGGGGAATGCTCTTTGAGCAGAGAGAACAATATTTAAATCTTTCACTCTAAAATAGATTTTGATGATGGCATTAAATTTGAATGGAATCTTTGGGGGGAGTTCCTGTTTTTTACTGGAACGTCATTCCAATAATTCTTCATGAGAGCCAATTTAGTGGATCGTTATCCTAATTCTTTATTGGTTCCGCCTACCTTGGCAACTGCAGGCAGTATGCAATTGCCCCAGTTGGCACGTGCCTCCGACCGATGATTGTGTTGTTGAAATGCATCCCTGAAAAAGTACTTGTACTCGATCTTCAGATCTCACTCGCTTCTTCTCTTACATGAAGTGCAATCACATGTTCCCACGGCTTTTCTGTGGCTAGGATAAGTTGAAACTTAAAACTACCGTTAGGTTCTCTTCCAGAGTTTTTGTTGGCATACCCATCGAATCTTCCCATACTGGATCCCTAAATTGGATCCACGACTCGTCCGCTGGTTCTGTCGTTACCAATGATGATGTGCTGAAATTCGAACTTGAGAATCCCTGATCCCAAGCTGGATACAGTCGGGAATAAACTACCAGGTACTAGCTAGACTCGGAGTGTTACTTTTTGCACCTTGGATCGAGACTTTTGGAGCAAGAGATCAGGGGAGGCGGCGACAACGGCCACAACCTCCTTATCTGGAGGAAGGAGGAATTTAGTGACTATGCCTGGTACCAGGTACCTGGTACAGTACCGGTATAACGTATGCATACGTCAGGTCGTCGAGCTTATCATGCTGTCAGTGCTACCGATAGAAATGTACTCCGAGCTCGAGTACTGAGTACCGGTACAAATTTAGCTACCGAAAACTGTAACACGATCTACCAGGTACTGTGCTCCAGAACAGTGCTTCAGCGTCTACAGTAGTAGTGTAAAGTTGTGGTACTGCAGTACCTCCAGTAATTTCTGAACAAAGGTGCCATGCGCTATGTAGCTATGTATGAATACTCTCGACTCTCGAACCTCGACACCCTCGGGACAACCTTTCCCTTCTTGAACGCATGCCAACTGATGCTCTACAAGTCAATGCTGGATGTTTAATTCTCCACTCTAGAGAAACTCTAATGGCTCGCGCGATAGAGAACAGAACGAAAGCGAAAACTTTGATACGAAGATAGCCGATCGAGGAAACAAAGACAAACACCAAGAAAGAAAACGAAAAAAAAAAATTATACCATGACAAACAAGATCTCCAACACTTCTGGTCTTTTTCTCAAACCCGATGGTACCATGACAGGTGCTACCTTTTGGATTTTGGGAGTGGGTGTACCGTTAATGGTGTTTTCCGGACGGTGGTTCGTGGGTGCGGTTTGCATCTTGTTGGGTTTGGCACTAGCGACTGCCTCAGCCATGCAGGAAATGGCCCAAGAGGACAAGATGGAATTGCGCTTTCATGCCATGCACGCTGCCAATGTTGTGGAGGAAATTGAAACTGAGGTTGCCGCCGCTGCCGCTGTGATGGATACGAACGATGATAATCACCAAATTATGGTATTGTTGTCCGCTCTGGAAGCAATGGCTCAGAAAATGAATTCCAAGAAAAGGGGAATGTACGATGTTGATGAGTTGGAACTCGCGTGTCAAGACGCGGCTTGTGTGGTTCTCGAGGCAAGTATTAAGAACGATGCCCTTGTCGCTGCCGCAATATCCTTGCTCGCTCTTGTGGCTAAGAATACGGCAGTGCGACAACGACATTGTCATCCTAATGCAGTACCCCACCCCTTGGATGCCATGCGGTCTAGCTTGCAGCGGATCCAAGAACTAGAGGTCAATGTCCAAATTTCAGAAGATGAAGAGGCTTTGGTTGCAGATATTCAACGAAAGTCATGTCTTTGGATTGGAGCACTTGCCGATGGAGATATGCAATTGGCATCCCTGCTCGTTGATGAAGGCGCTCTGGATGCTATCTTGAACGCTATGGATTGGTTTCGATATCATTATGAAGTCAACAATTGGGGACTTTGGGCTATCTTTAACTTGTGTTTGGAACACGAGGGAAATCAAATGGAATTGATTCGTGTGGGCGGTCTGACGGTGTTGTGCAATCCATTCGACTCAACTGCGAGGAATCCATCGAGGTTTGTCGTCACGGCCTTGCGATCCTGTTTGATTTGTTGCGACAACGTCCTGCCAATGACGCAAGGTCAGCAACAGCCACTTATAAAATACTAGAAATCCGGAAATTGGCAGTGGCAGCTGGTTTGCACGATGCCGTCCGAGAATCCATGTCGGCACATCCGGGGAGTATGGAAATCATTGGTATGGGAACTGAAATGCTGCTTTCAACGGGATATAACGGTGATGTTCCCCACTACGAACCCTCTGAATGAGGCATGTATCGCGCATGTGCCAACCCCATCTTGCCCGGTCTAGTGTTTCATGGCCAAAATGAGTTTTCCTCGACACCACTCGAGACGCGCTCCGCCCATGTCACAGGCCCGACAGACCTTTCCTAGGAAAGCACTGGAGTACTAGTGGATTACTTCCATACCCTCCTCGTTCCACACCCTATGTCATCCTGGCGGTGGATGACATTCTCTGGAAGTATTTGCAAACTGAGAACAAACCTTGCTACTAGAAACCATCACGGTTGAGTAATTTCTTTCCTACCAGTATTGGTGTCTTAACCATCAGTCATGGTGCTCTCCAAGTATGTACAAGTATGTCATGACTGGATTGAACCACATAGCTTCTGTTCTACCATGGTCTGCATCACAATACAAGGAGTGTAATTGGTCAAAGATCGGCCAATCATGAGGACTTGCAGTACAAAATACTGTGCTTCATTTTGAAATGTAAAACATGCTGTCGTAGCGTCGTAGCGCATGATGCGTGATACTGTGATACATGATACTTTCGCCACCCGAAAGTGTTTATTATACACTGGACACTGGAGGTCCTACTTCCTATTTTCCTATCATACATTATTACAGAACAAGTAGACATACTCGCTATGGCATATAGTGTCTACATCACTGGTACGCCTGCACTGGAGTAAGCAAAAACGTACACTGTCACTTCCTCCTACCGGTATGGTCAAAATTCAAAAGGCGTGTCAAGTTTTCCAGTGTGCTGAATGAATAGCACGTCATATTTTTACCTGCATGTTTCGTATCAAAAGCAAGATTCGTGGGGAAGGAGATTCATGCCGGTCGTGTGACAGACGCCCCAATACGGAAGGCTACCTATTTGGGTGGCCATGAAAGGCGCACACCATCAGGCGGACTTGTCGTGCAATTTACGGATCGAGAATCGAGGGAGAGTCACGGAGGCCATCACTTCAGAGGTCCTCTCATCAGTGCCATCAACACTTGCACAGCATTCTCGTCCATCTTCACTTTTAAGAAATACCATCACAACATGGCTCCTGTTCCAGCATATGACCTTTCTATGGATGAATTGAGCATGGCGTTGTCGTACGTCAGTGCTGGATTGATCACATCTGCTCCAGCTGCTGCTCCTGCTGCTGCACCTGCTGTTGCCAAGTCTGCTGCTCCTGCTCCAGCAAAGGCAGAAAAGCCAAAGAAGGTGAGTCTTCGGGAATCGCAGCAACGTTGTTGTTCATGATTATTACTCGTGATTCATTCACTTACTCAACTATCCTTGTCTCTCTCTCATAATCTCTCATTCCCACCCAAATCAGGTTGATGACGACGATGACTTTGATGTCTTTGGCGACGACGATGACGCTGCGGAAGAGGAAGAGCCGACGGAATCTCGCGCCGACATGCTGGCTCGTCTCAAGAAGGAAGCCGAAGAACGTACCAAGCAGAAGGAGGCCAAACAACGCACCTTGGTGGGTATTGAAATCAAACCGTTCAGCATTGAACAGGATTTGATGGAATTGTGGAAAAAGATTACCACCACTGTTGTTCAGCCTGGTCTCAAGTGGGGAGAGAACTGTACTCTCGTCGAGGTTGCATTCGGTATTAAGAAGATTCAAACTACCTTCGTCATGGGAGTGGACAACTCGTCGGATGAAGTGCAGGAGGCTATCGAGGCTTTGGAAGATGAGGTTCAGTCGGTTGAGATTATCTCCATGAATGTTCTTTAAACAAGGAAAAGACTTATACTGTAGCCATGTTCTAGGTTCTGTAGTTGCCATGTGTTTCTTGGTTTTTCTTACGACGCCAAGGTGCGGGAGTAGAAGATAACGCATTTCATCGTTACTTAATTTCTTGAAATGAGAGGTCTTCTCTTTCCTTGTCATCGATTCTGTATTTGTGCTACTGTAGTGAACTACCTCCATCGTTCCATCATGCCAAGCAAATGGAAGCCCATTCGAGGTACGCTTGTGAAGACGCTGTCGTTTCAATCAACTAGGAGATTGTGAGACGATGCTACATTTGCAGTAGCGAACTTGGGATACAGCAAGCATTCTAATGTACTGCGATGTAAATGCTACAAAACCTTGAGCTGATTGGACGATATCCTCGATAATCACACCTGCCCTGAGTTCTCTGATGTTGTGTTGTTTGCGTCCTCAAACAAAACGATACACCAACGCGAGGAATCCATGGTTTGAACATGTTGGGGATACGGACTATGGCCATCGGCATATAAAAGGTCCTCGTGGATGCGATTACTGCTTGATCGAACCAAACCTATTGTTGCTCGCTCCAATCCCTTCTTTGGGGTTCGAGGTTCGAGATTGTTTGGCAAGTATCTCCTTTTGTCCTACTAGTACTAGGATAGACGTGCACGCAGTATGACATGCTGCGACTTCCTAAATTGCTCATCTCCGAACTCGAGGAGCCATGGTGATTCAAGTGTCGAGCAAGTTACGCGATGGAGAAGGTCAGAGTTCGTCCCAAAGACTCGAAACATTGGATTGTGTTGAGTCCATCATACTTTTAGCTCAATGCTGTTGCCGTTCGAAAAGCATTCGGCCATCATCGTAGCAGGCATGATTGCGACATTTAATACCTACCAAATCGCGTCGGACGTTCCGTGCTTCCAATGGGAACAGAACATGCTTCTTCAGTTTCGTGGGTTACAAGGCTACACCAATTCGGCATTGTTTATGCCTAGTAGATTTCATGAAACACACATCCTGTCGTTTGAGGCTCCGCCAACCAGTTGATGAGCCTTTCATAGGTGTTGAGCGCACTCCGAGTACCAGTTTACAGATAACCATGCCTCCTGCAGACATGGCACTTGCTTCACCAACAAAACATGTGATGGTCGGTTGCCGGGTCAAACATGGATGCAAGTTGCAGAACGTTGGTCGTGTTCTCTTTGTAGACACACTTGCTACAGTACCTACGGTAGTTAGAGTACTATCGTTACTAATGGAGAGTCAAGTTGTGTTAATTGACTTCATAAAAGAGTACATGTACCTCATACCTCTACTGCTCTACTCACTGTCCTGTATACCGGAGTATGTTTTAATGCTACTACAGTAATACACGAATAGTCTTGGTACCTGATACCGGGAGTAACAGTAACCATACTCCATCCAGTGTACGGCAGTATACCCTTCCAAGTCGGTGCGCCTTTTTACTGGAGTACTCCAAGTATCCGGTATTCGAAAATCTGGTACCACCTAAAAAGGGCTTAGAACCAATAATTTAACGCATTTTTCGACTCGCAGTATCTTTCTCAAAATGCGTCCTTTTCATCTTCAGCTCATTTAAGAAACCTTATTTTGCTTCTTTTACACACCAAAAGTTAATCAATTAAGTACTGGACATGATAGTTGTCAATTCATTCACCTTCTTAATTGCCTCGTTTGTCACTGCATTGGTTCAAAGCCATACATAAAATTTTATTCGTACATGAGGTAAAATTTATATGTTGGCGGGAATTTTTTTTTTTTCACGCATTCGCCGAATGATCCCGCATCTCAATTATTACTGCTACGTTACTTCTGTGGTAGATTCTGTACCAACATATGCAAGAATTTTTTGTTCCACGGACATGGGTGAGTTTAGGATCAATATTGACGTTATAGGAGTTACTATTTATTTCGCTAGTATAAAGAAAATAAATACATTAAATGCGTCATCAAATGGCTGGCCCAACGCGATGCGTGAAATTTTTGAGGGGCAGCGTAATTCTCAGCCGAATCTGACAGTTCGATTTTCCTTTGAAATGAAGGTCAGATGTCGTTTTGCACTCAGTAAGTTATTTGTGTGATGTGGGTAAAGGAGCAACTTTTGTATACAAATACCGGTCAAATTCGACAAACTGCGAGAGTTTTGTGTAGGCACAAAAAAATTTAACGCATTAATGGTCCTAAGCCATTTTATTGGTTCTAAGCCCTTTTTAGCTGGTACTCCGATTATTGTACTTGCTGTACGACGGATATGACTGGCTTCCAACTCGGACGAAGATGGCTATATTTCTCATCTTTCGGGGCTCCTTCCATTTTTTATCATGTCTACCGGCGACTTGATTTCCCCGTCTTCCTTTGTTCTCTCTGACCAAAATTTTCCGTACTCGGAGGTCAAAATTATAACGTGGACATTGAGGAACAATTTGTCGCCGTGGCTGCGCAGTCATTGTAACGATTGGCCGTGACCATAATATTCCGATTAAATCACATGCTTCGGAAAATGCACCGGGAAAGTCGGTGTTTTCACAAGTTTCATCCTTCATTGTTTATCTTTATTTGTGCAGTCGATTCCAACAATACACTGGTATATGGTGGTGTTCTCAACAAACGTCGCCATCCAAACTAGCTCCTCTTCGCTTCTTCGCAGATCATACGTCCAGCAATTTCCTTCGCCCAATCTCGCATGAGAGTCGAGTTTGTTGACTACGCTCTCGACCAGTACAGACTCTCTGGGAATATTGGAGTGCTCATGCCTCCTCCACCGGCGCTGAATGCAGCTTCTGCTTCGTCGCCTGGGGTTTCCGGCGATCATCGTTTCCTGGGACACCTCCGTGTCAAGTCGATCCGACCAGGATGAGCACAACAGTCTTCGCGAGGCCCTGCATGCATTCGAATTCGATCTGGATTCGATAATTGATAATGTTTTGGATAACTCATCAACTCCTCTCCTCAATCTTGACAGCCAGAGATCTGCATCAATAATAGAGAGCGCCTGGGGTGAGAAACAAATGATGCCAGCAACTCTTCGACGACACTTCTCGGACAGCGATGTGGATCGACTTCGTGCGGCTCGTGAAAACGGGACAATGTCTGTCATTTTTGCAGGTATGGATGTTGTTCGAAACTACAGTGTCTCATCGCGGCGACGGGGCACTGATGCACAAACCGTGTAGCTTGGTGGCGTGCACGACCCACTTCGTAAATGCAATACGTGTACAATACGCCATAATCAGTGTTAGGACGACAGGGGATGAAACCTACTCTTGTTCACTACTATTGTAGTACTAGTTGTCATACAGGGCATCACGGCGGCGGGGCAGAGATGATCTAACCGTGAATCCTGGTGGAGAACATGGCACTCACGTATATTTATAATCCATAATCGGTCCTAGGACTGCAAGGATGAAACGTACTCATGTTTACTACTAATGATTTACTCGTTGTCATCACGGGCATTCCTTATGATTGATTTGTTGAGGAGCAAATCGACAAAGCATTCATTAGAGTGCCAGAAGAGTTGCCAACGAGCTCTCTTGGAGACGACCCCCCCCCCAATCTCATAGTAGCTTGGCTTTAGGCAATACAAATCGGCCGGTTCCTGTCGATAAGCAGAATATTCAATCCCGAGGCTGGAAGTCCGACGCTCAATCCTAGAAGCTGTCATGGGTCTCCTGCCGTCCGACACACAATACTCGTAGCCTTTAGTCGAAACTGGAATCAGTCTCTTGGTGACGACCTGCATTCGTAGTCTAGCAAAACACTTCAGTGCCGCCAACCGAAGTTCCAGATTCGCATTTTGAGTGCGACATAAATGCACCTATGACATACCTCATGGAACAGATGAGTACTTCAACTGTCTAAGGTGTCTGTTCGCCACCTATGGCCTGCAACCAATAAAAAATGGTGGCCAATCGAATGGTTCGGAAGTTATTCGCTTAGGGGCTTATGTCGAGCAGTTTGTCGTTGAGCATGATTGGCATGAGGCATAAGATGTCGGGAGACGATGACTCGGGAAATGGTGACAACCGTTTGAACAGTGCACGCTAATGTACGCAGGTATCCTTGGTATGATAGATTGGAAATGCACTACGCATACCCGATACTCGATAGGTACAGTCCTCCGTATACTCCGATTTTATGCATACTTGTACTTGTACCTGGCATACATGTACAGATTACAGATACGGTGATCCGTGTGTGGCAGAGTGCGCTACTGTGGTACTCGAAGTACAGTAGTACCGTATCGGGTACTCCAGTAGTAGGTAGTATCAGCTTCGGCGTCCATCCATAATCCGCTTCCTCGCTCAACACCAACCACCAACCACCGTAACGTATCCACTTGTGTTCCACTTCCTGTCGCAAGGCAGCCTTGAAATACCATCACCAACACTGCGGCAGTCTTCGCAGCCGTACATCACAATCCCTTCCATGGACGACCTCTTTAACATTCTCTCATCCTCCGCTCGAATCGACAAGTCGAAACGGAAAAAGAAGCGACCACGTGATGAATCCATAACGCTGGATATCCATGACAATGATCGCGTCGATTTCGTCGACGATGACGACGATGATGATGAACGGCACCATCAGGGTGAGGAGAAACTGAAGCGCAGTCGCGACAAGACTGGCAAGCGTGACACGTCCGAGGATAAGAAAAAGCTAGTTCATCGTGAACAAATGATTGCCTTCCGACGATCCATGAAGATTAAAGTCAATAATGAATCCGGCGATAATGTCGCCGACGCCATTTCCAAGTTTGAGGAAGTTCAGGCACCAAAATGGTTCGCATCGAAAACGTTGTCGTTTGAGCAAGTTTGGAACAGTATCTTGCAAAACATTGAAGCGGGTGACTGGAAGGAACCGACACCAATTCAGATGCAAGCGATTCCGTCGTTGCTGGAGCGACGCGATGTCATGGCGAGTGCGCCTACAGGGTCGGGAAAGTCAGGAGCCTTTTGCATCCCTGCGCTCTTGTTGAGTGCAGCCTCAGCTGAAGACTTTTATGCTGTACCTCAGGATAAAGCCACGAAGAAAAGGAGGAAAGAGTCGCGACTGGGGGAAATTAGATCGCTGCTATTGGCGCCGTCTCGTGAGTTGGCGCATCAGCTTCATCGTGAAGTTGAACGTCTGGGACGAAATCGACCAGGAGGGCTGACGACCCTTCTCTTGCAACGATCCAACGCCAGTCAACTTGGTCAAGCTGGAGGTCAGAAAGGTCTTGATGTCTTGGTGAGCACACCGTTAAGACTTGTGGATGTCTTGGAGCAGACGAGTATCAAACTCGATGCTCTCCGCCTCGTGGTGTTGGACGAAGCCGATCGCTTGTTGGACGCCACTGATCTCAAAGGAAAGGCCTCCGGATCATCTCATACAAAACTTTTGTATCGCAACTCGATTCTATCCTCAACGTGATACCACCCACTGCGGTGCGTGCGCTCTTCTCCGCCACGATCACCCAGGTGTGAAAGAATTGTCAGATTCGATTCTGCGAAATGCTTGTCAGATTACCATTCAGAGTTTCAAAGTTGGCGGCGCCAATACCGATATTGCTCAAGAATTGCTATTTTGTGGTAGAGAAGAAGGGAAATTGCTGGCGATTCGGCAACTTGTCGCCCGTGATCAATTACACCCTCCGACGCTCATTTTCTGCCAATCGCAAGAACGAGCTCAGGCACTCTTTTCCGAACTACTATACGATAACTTGCATGTGGATGTTCTACACGCCGGTCGGTCTCCAGCTGCGCGTGAAACTGCCGTCAAGAACTTTCGCACGGGACATACATGGGTGCTGATCTGCACTGACTTGGTCGCACGCGGTGTTGACTTTTATGGTGTCAAGTTGGTCATCAATTACGATTTACCAACATCCGGTGTCACCTACGTGCATCGCATTGGACGAACTGGCCGTGCAGGGCGTAAGGGAAAAGCCATTACGTTTTTTACCGAAGCGGATTTGGAGCACTTGCGGACCATTGCCAATATTATGAAGCAGTCTGGATGCGACGTACCGCAGTGGATGTTGCAACTCAAGAAAGTGCGTGCGGCTGATGGCGCGCTTCCACGGCGTCTGGATATTGATACGACGCCTCGTTATGATACGATGAAGCGTCACCGTAAGCAACAGATTATTGATCACAACAAGAAGAAATTGGCGCAACAAACAACAGAAAAGTAGTTTAAGTCATCGCGACAGAGCTCATGACAAGTGCGAGACGGGAGAGTGTCGAGGGCCGAGATATCGTTTACTTGAGCCTAGTGCAATGATCTCGAGGTGCTTTAGTTGCGAATTGCGAGCGCTTAGTTAATCTTTTGAGGTAGTGTTCTGCTGAGTAAAATTGTTTTTCTCCACGGGAATTGTAAATCGTTGTACTCCGAGTATTTCGCTATCAACACCTTCGACAAATGTGAGTATTGCCTTTATCCCATTCCTACGTCCTTCACTCCTTCATTGTGGTGTTGATAGAAACGTCTAGAGGCTTGGCAACAAATATGGATACTGTTACGCCATCCGGCTTATTGGAATAGAAAGTGAGTAACCCTGCCACCTGACCTCTTCTGCACGAAATTAGGTGCGCTCCTCGGAGTACAAAGCACCCTTCTGGCCAGCACTTCCTCTCACATACTATTTTGTCTGACCTCTGATCATCTTGTCTTCCCATGTCAGTGTATGGGAAAAGAGCCGAGTGCTACTCATAGTACAACTCCTTACTCGAGTACTACTTCAAGTTACAAATACAAGTACTATACACGTTTCAAAATGCACTCAATGTGCACATAGCCGTCACCGGACACATTTAATTATACGTAGGATAAATAAATCTTTCACAGGCAGCCTGTTAAAGCCGCTTTTAACCGTCAAAACGAATGTCCGGGGCAGTTTGGCCACTTTTCCGTAGTCGCTCGGAAGCGTCCGCTTTCCAAGGTGTCGTTCGAAAATGTCTGTTTTACTGCTCGCGAAGATACATGGGTTTATATAATATTTATAGATCCCAGTTCCCAAATTAGCGAGATTCATTCTGTGATCAGTTAGTGAATCTTACGGAGTCACGATGCGAAGGCCTTGTTCACAAATCTATTGATTTATATGTATCGGAGAACCAGAGGGAAAGAAACGTCGCACTACAAAGGCACTACCAGGTAGGTGTCCTTTGGTCTCTAATTAAGCAAGATAACCTTTCCGCTTAGATTTCCTTCGATTATTCGAATGCACATATCGGGATTCAAACCCGAAGACTGAGTTCAGAGAGCTCTCTTGAAGTTCATAAAATTGGATTATTGCCTTTACCGGATCATTAACCAAGGACAAAGACGAACGTCCACATCACTCCCTCCTCATACGACGATCATGGAAATGGTCTCAAGCGACGCGTATACGGTAAATCGTGAGATCAGGAAGCATTTCGAATACATGGACGAAATGAAACGCAACATGGCCAAACGTGAGAGGGAAAAGCGCAAGCCGAAGCGCCCCCTTTCAGCATACAATCTGTTCTTCAAGTCGGAGCGCGAGAAGCTTGTCCAGGAGAAACGCAGGGTCGGGTTTTCCGATATGGCCAAGGAAATCTCTGCCAAGTGGAACGCTCTTGATAAAAAGGACCGAAAGCCATTTGACGAGGAGGCCCTCAACGAGAAACGACGCTACAAAGTGGCTCTTTCACAGTGGAAAGCTCAAGGTAAACTCGAGTCGAGGAAGTCGATTGCCTATCATGGACAACACATCATGTCCTTAGGGGATCATATGCCTGCATTTACTTCCTTGGTGGATCAGAACGAGCCTGACCCAAATTTGCTTCTCGACCTCCTCGTTCAACAACGTGTTGCAGAGGAACAGCGAATGAAGCAGCCCCAGTTTCATCTACCAGGACCTCGCCACCTAGTTCAACAGCGTGTTATGGAGGAACAACAAATGAAGCAGCCCCAGTTTCAAGAGTTTCAACGATCTGCTCCTTTCGCAGGACCCCGCCGCATGTCCATGCCTTCGGTCTCCACATCTACCGTCGGAGGATCAGTGGAGTCATGCAAGACCGCAACTCTGCCAATGAGCCTTCAAGGTATAATGGAGCATCATTTCTCAATGATGGCCAAGACGACTACTTCGTACCATCAAGGGGGAAAGGTGTCGTCTTCGCCTCCTTTGCCATCGTTCAAAGCTGACGACTATGATCCAGATGATTTCCTAGAGCCTATCGCGTTCGGAGATTCTGGAGACGATGATGCCTCGGTGGCTTCTGAGACTACGAATGCGTTTATGAGCATGCCCTTCTCTGACATCGACTCCAGTGACGACGAAAGCGATGAGAGTTTCGACGCCGTGATCTCTCGCGTTCTTGAGCCATTGCCGATGCGCCGTTCCTCCCTGCTGTGTTTACCGAATAACAAGCAGGCGTTTGAAGGGGTGCAAAACAGGCGAAGTCACTCCATGCCGATCTGTCGGGTCGCTGAGATGAACGAGTTGCAAGGGGTCATGCATTTGCTGGAGAGGGAGATCGGGCCAGGGGCTGAATCGAACTTTTTCTCCCCGTACGATGCTGAATTCTGAAATAAAGTCAAGTGACTGTTGTTAAGTACAGACTTCAGGAAATTCTACTTCGTTCTGTTACACTACACTCATAGTATTCGTAGGTATTTTCTCTCTCTCGTAACTTCGTGACACCCAGCTGGCATGTGTTTGCTCTCAAAGCACTTTGTACGGTGTTAGCGGAGTTCATTTTAACACGGTGAGGAGAGGAGAAAAAGAAACCAGCTCTCGCACAGCAACATTCAGAACAAAATGAATGGCAGCGACAACACTGCCTGTAGCGAAGCAAGATTCCATCGAGGCAGCATCTCTAGTGCAAGTATTGATGATCGATGCCCTCGACTCGGCAAGTATATGCAGGCAGGAAATAATCTTGACTACCATGTTGAACGTTGAACCAGGCATCACACGAAAAGAAGTTGAGGTTCAACCTGAACTCTAAAGAATTAGCCATTTGACGACCATGACGCCAGCAACGCAGGCATGACAACGTTTTACGATGACGAAGTGTATGGACGTCCGACTGCAATTCCAGCAAAGGATGTGCGGCATGAGAATATGTATATATCGAAGACAAATTCATCATCACGAGCGCACTGTATGTATGATAAGAGTTTTCTGCGCTCGGTTGGTCCCTGATCGTGACTGAGATCGTACGTGGCCATCATCATTGTTGAGATTGTTGATGGTGCACGTTTGACTTTTGATTCACGACTGAAGAATTGGACACAAACTGTCTGACACGAGTTCGATGTTGCTGACGAGCTGGTACAAGTACGTACTTGTACTTGTACTTGTACTTGTACTTGTACTTGTACTTGTACTTGTACTTGTACTTGTACTTGTACTTGTACTTGTACTTGTACTTGTACTTGTACTTGTACTTGTACTTGTACTTGTACTTGTACTTGTACTTGTACTTGTACTTGTACTTGTACTTGTACTTGTACTCGGAGTACCAGGTACCGTACCAGATAGCACTGATGTCATCAATGATTACACTACCTCTTGCGACCATGTTGGAATGTAAGGTATGACTATCATTCCATTTCCATGATGATTCTATACTGGTAAACCATATTGCTTACTTGTAGCTGATGTCATCACATATCGCACAGCTCTCGCGACCAGGTTGGAAAATTAGGTATGATTACCATCCCATGATGATAATACATTGCTTGGTCAACCATTGCACATTTTAAGACCTCGGTTGAATCGTCCGGTTGTTCATGCCTTGCAATTTTTTGTATAGATACCGCCCGCATTCTACATTCTACTACGTTGTCCCTGAAATGGTGCAACCATATGTTCAGATGCTTAGAAGCTGCACCCTAGAAAGAGTACGTGTTCTTTTGTTATTTTCATGCACAAGTAAGTTCAAAGAATTTCCTCCTGAAGGCTCCCGTCAGATGCGATGGTCAATATCTTTTTGGACCTATTCCAACTGAGGTTGGCAGTACGATTTTGGTAGCTAGCAACTTGATATGAGATTGCAGGGTGGCAGGGTGGTGTGAAGACTCATTTTTCAAAGCTCTGGCAGACAAGGAGATAGCAGAGTTCAGAGTGTTGTTTTCCACTTGTTTGAGAAGCGGAGGAAGTTTGACAGTATACAGCTGTTCCAGATGCCATTTTGTTGTTGTGTTGGTGGCTCTTGCAAGGCCACATTCGTTACTGAGTGTATCAGCTGTCAACTTAGGTGCAATGAAAGGGTTTATGATCAGGAATCAAAGTGAGCAACCCTTTCAGGACTTGGCAAGACTTTCATTAAGCTTCGCATCGGTGCGTGAGACCTGATGAGTGTACAGTACAACCATTACCTGGCACCGAGTTGTGATGGGTACTACACTACTGTGCTACTGTTGTTTCCCACCAGTCACCTCTGTACAAGGACCTATGGATCCATGAGGGTATGAAACATCAAACATCATCAATGACTATAAGAAGGCCAAGCAATCAAAATCAGCAATCAGGACCATGATCTCAAGATTGCGGATGCCGATGGTGACATCGTTACTCCGCCATTTTTCTATCGCTACTTGATAACTGTAATCCACCTGCCTTACTGTCGCGAGTCGCGAGTCGCGAGGCCGCCTCGTCATCTCAGAAACACTTGTTTCACGTTTCACGACCATCCATATGACATAGAGAAAATTTCATCACGACGGTGACATCCCGATGTCGCAGATTCTGTCTCCGGTACTCAGACTCCAACTTGAAGTTGAACTCATTGAACGGTTCGGATTGTTGTTGACAACAACACGCTCGAATACTCGTGACTCGTGACTGCATTCTTCCCCTTCGGTTCGCCAGGGATTCTATACACGGTACAGCTGGTTTTCTGTTCTAAAATCCGGGCGCACGTCCCAGTATTAATTCTACGCTAGACCGATTTCACTGCCAATATGACGTCACGAGGGCGGGACTTTGTCGTGTTGGAAGCAAGGCTTCCACAATGAGATTTTCAAGCCGTCGTTTGCAACATTTCCATTCTAATCTATAGATTTACCTCCTGCAGTCACCTTCCTATGTAACTCAGTGAACCTACTGTTGGTGATAAATCTATAGATACAATGGTTGACAAAGGTAAATATGCTATTTTGACTGATGCCGTCATGCTACTTCGAACAGACATCACGTATGGTCCGAGATTGTCAAATTGCTGGCTTCCTGCATCAACTTGGGCTGAAGCTTTAGGAGATTTGATGTCAATGCGTCCCTTGGCGTCATTGATGTAAGAAGGTTCAATACAGGGATGTCCAAGTCGGCTTCTTTCGGAGAATTGATGCACCGATTTGATGGATCAAACACAACAGGAGTGTTCAGAGTCACATACAAGAACACATTCTATTACTACTTCACAGAGAAATCAAGGCAGATACGGTACCCATGTCCACTTAACAGTGCATGGAACGAAAAAGTAATGGAAGCAGCCGCAAATGTGCTAGTCATTCCAAGCACAAGATCAAGACCCGCTCTCGACACAATGATAACTACACCTGTCAACACGGAGGCTACAACGGGAGGAAGGATCGGAGACATTGTTGAGCAATCACCGAGCAAACGAGCAAGGATAGGAGATACTGGTGCGGCCGCTGTAATGATTGCTGCTGATGCTTCTAGCTCAAGTTACTGGCCATGTAGCCCAGAGGCATACCGAGTGTTCAAACCACCAAAGAAACATGGGACAACGAATTGCGAGGATGGGAATGATACTGATTTCGATTCTGAAACTCCAATGGAAGCACTTCAGAGAAGGATTGTACTGCTTCAAAGCGTTCATGAGGAAGAAAATAATTGGAGGAATGTTGTGCAAGGTAGAGATATCGACAACGTGTGTACCAAAGCTGAGATATGCGCTGTCAGGCAAAGGGCGACGTTTCTTTGTTATGCGTACCGATTGGCTCTTGCAAAAATGAATGAATGGACGTGGCAAGACTGTTGCACTGAATCTTGTAAGGTATTGAACACTGTTGGTATGACGCAAGCAACCTTCTATAAAACCATCGCAAATTGGAACATTGTGTTCCGTAATTTTGAATGCTTCCCAAACCCAAACTTGTCTGTTCAGTGTGGGAAACGACCTCTTCCTCGAGTTCTCGAAGTGTTTCCATGCGCAAAGGAGCAGATTGTTGCATTTGGCGTCGAGAACTTGTCACATCTTTCAATTGAAGCAGTCTATCAATTCGTTCATTCGTCTGTAATCCCAAGGCTGGCTGCGTTGTGGAAACGTGAATCGGTAGTAGACGAAGATACTGCAGAAACGTCAACATTGAGTACAAGTACTACAGCCATTAATCCTACTAGCAATCCTGTCGATGTCGATCAAGATGAGGATGATATTGCGCTATTCCTTCGCGCACATAGACTTAAAAACATGAGCTTCACAACAGCATGGCGCTGGATGCGATTACTCGGATTCAAGTATGATACGAGAAGGAAGAGCTTCTACGTCGATGGCCATGAACGTGAAGATGTTGTCGCACATCGAAATGCATTCTGCAAGAACTACCTTACCGTGCTTGAGCCACGTTGTCGGCGTTGGATTCAGCTTCCACTCAGTGAAGCTGCTACGATCAAGACCTTAGACACAGATTTCGGACATCATTACTATGATATTATATCTGATGAGACTCGGGTTGAGTTTCACGTTGACTATTGGAAGAATTGCATATCAAGAATCAAAAGGGAGAAGAGGCAGCGCGAGATGTTGAAGCAAAAACAAGCATACGAGTGTCATCATCAGTCAGGCCCTTGATGATTATTGGTCAAGATGAGTCTGTCTTCGCGCAGTATCTACTGTCCTCCAAACAATGGGTTGGGCCAAAGGACAAGTGCCACTTCTGCCCAAGTCGGAGGGCGATGGGTATATGCTTTCTGCGTTCGTGTCACGCGAATTCGGCTTTGGCAGGCAGATGACAGAGGATGAGTTACAAAGAGTGAATATGGCAAGGCAAACAGCAGCTCTCGGCGGTGGAAATTACCTCGATACAACAGCTGCGATGGAAATCTTGGGAACAACGAGGAAGCCGATTTTGTTGGAATCCCCCTTCGTAAAATACTTGTTCATCGGAATCAATAATCAGGGTTATTGGAATTCATACCACATGAGTCTTCAGCTTGAGGATGTGGTTGATTGCCTACGAATCCTATATCCAAGCTTCGATTTTGTATTTTTGTTCGATCATTCTCAGGGACACGCTCGCAAACGTGATGGTGCACTCAGTGCGATCAACATGCAAAAGAACTTTGGAGGATCAAAACAGCAGATGAGAGACACAGTCATAATGTCACAAGAGGGTTATCTGGGCACACACTCACCAACCCTGGGCATCGGAGACACACAGTCAATGGTATTCAATACTGACGACTGTGGCCCATGGTATTTGACACCAGAGCAACGTGACTTACAACGTCATGATCGAATAATGGGAAAAGAAGCAAGCCAATTGAAAAAACAAAGACCCTTCTTGAAGAGCTCAACGAAAAGGGTGTGACGCTCCAACAAAAACGCGGGTACACTAAAGCCGAACTTCAGGAATTGGCAAGAAACAATTCAATCGAAACTCACAAAGAAGTCGACAAAATCCTATCTGGATGGGAAGGAAAATCTAAAGGCATGCTACAAGTTCTGTGGGAAAGAGGACTGATTGATCCAAGTGAGTTAGATAAATACACTGTCGACGGAAAGAAAGACACAATTTCAGGAAGATTGACTTACGGTATTCCCTACGCCATCTCATCGCAGAGTGTGCTGATTTCAAGGATGAGGAAACGGCACTTCAGTACCTTGGATCTCAGCTGGGCATCACGGTACTTCTAACACCAAAGTTCCATGCCGAATTAGCAGGGGAAGGCATTGAATTTTGCTGGGGTCACGCAAAGGCTTTCTACCGACGGGTTCCTGTATCTCAAAAGAGGGGACGAGAGAATTTCAAACAACTTGTGAGAGATTCAACGTGTTCAATCAAGGAGTTGACCAAAGAAAGGATGGGAAAGTTTGCTTCGAGAGCACGCGCATATATTTGTACTTACCATCATCTTTTTGAGAGTCAGCAGAGAATGAGGCAGCAAGGTCGTACCCACAACTTCATCGCCACAAGTATAACAGAAGATCAAGGACTTCTGTACTCCGAAATCCAACGCCTGATGAAATTGTTCAAGTCTCACAGGTGTGCATTGGACTTCGATCGTGGCTTCGTCAACAGTGCACTCAAAGAAGCAAAGACAAGAAACGAGGAGGACGAGGTGTGATCATCATGTCGACAGAGATGGATTTTTATGGTCGCAGGAGACAGCTGCTACTAAAACTTGATAAAGGATATGGAAATAATATGCGTGCATGGTACGAATTGTACACAACCTACGTTCGGACGCTTCAACGAAAAACCAGCTGTAGATCTATTTGTGGGTTGCATGTCATACGCAAATAGAGCATAACAGTGGTGTCCGCAATAAAATGTGGTCAAAGGTGAGTCAACAATCATACGTCAATGCAAACAGTCTAGGGGCATAATCGGATTAGTAGACATCATAGAATGTACTCTGAGTAGTTACTAAGGCGTGCACACAACAAGATTTTTCGTTTAATCGACAACGGCATGTATCCTGCATCCTGCATCCTAGGTTTTCGTCATTCGCTCTCTTCTGTTCCTGAGAGCGTACAACGATCACCGGTTCACGGTGAAATTGTGCGCGAGCAGAAGTTTCATCGGCGAACGCTGCTCTATTCCGCCAATACTGGCTCTGGTCCATGTCGCGTCGAAAAATGAAAATAAACTTAAATACATTAGGATGCCTAAGCAAAACGTTGATTTCACGTTTTGAAATTAATAAATGTCACGTGTCAGGGATGGATGCAGGGTATAGTATGATGAAACGAACGCTTAAATACGCAACCTTCATGTCCAGGGGGACATAATTTGCAGATTTGAACGCGGAGTGACTTTCATTCCTTAAATATGTCGTGCTCCGAGAATCAGATTCATGAGCCGTGAAAATCTATATACAGAAACGTCTTAGGTATAATTGGAAAATTCGCTTCAAAATTAAGCACTATGTTCAAGATACCGTACATACTCGAGAACTATGTCATGCAACAGGATTACTACTATGCATACCTTCTAAACGGTATGATACAGGAGCCGTTGTACCAGGGTCAGGGACCAGGGATTATGTGTATGTCAAACAATTTTTTTTGCGAGTACCAGATACATGTATGTCATACGACTAGCAGTCCCAATTCGACGACTTGAAGCTCGACACACAACTTCGTCGCCCAGTATGTATGATGGGTGTCATACACAAGTAAGAGTGACTAATATAGGATTAGATCTTCCTTCTGTGTTGGCATGGTGAGCTACGTGGCTGGGACGGGAGCAGGACAGACGACACTATCCTGACCTCCTCTTCGGCTAAACTAGCTAGAGTCCCCAGCCCGAGACCTCACCTCCTCTCAAACCCAGACCCTAGACTTACATTAGGCCATCATGTCACAAACCAAATCATTGAATATCGTCGCGCCCAATGCCTTCGTACAAATATCGGCAAAATTCTCATGGCTCCGACACCAATGAGCGTTGACGATGCGTGCGGCAATGGCCTCGCGGACATAGTGGTATGATATGGCGATGTGCTTCTTTTTGAGTTCTCCCTCAGGAATCTCAGCGCTCTGAATAACGCCAAAGTTATCGCCATACATTTCCGTTGGTTTCGTAACCGGAATGCCGAGACAGCGGAGCATATATCGTATAGAAATCGCCTCTTCGACGGCCGAACGCATTGCGATAAATTCGGCACAATACGTACTCGTGGCGATGCACCCTTGGCGTTTACTCTGCCATATCACCGGCGTGCATCCCACAAATACGATGATACCCGAAATTGAACGTCGCGTCACGTGGTCATGTGCGTGGTCCGCATCGAAGAAGACCGAGGTTTCCAACTCCGATCCGTATGCTTCAGGCATATCCGTGCCGACGTCCTCAGTCGCGTCAGGGTAATCCTCCAGAAAATCTGGGTGGAACGACTCCGTTCGCAACTCGTCGTCGACAAGTAATGGTCTTGAGTCTAATACAATACGTCGGTTTGGGTTCTTCTTGAGATAACCAAACAGGTGCAAAGCAAGCTCCAAATGGTGTGTCCTTGGGGCTGCCGAGAACCTACTAAGGGACGACACGGCAAACGAGATGTCGAGCCGACCAATAGTGCATGCCCACTGAGCCATGCCGATCAACATCTGATAACGTCGGATTCCCAATTCCGACAACAGATCGCTATCGTCCAGCTCAGGGTGGCATCCTTCCGGAAGAGGAGTGCGATGGGTCCATAGGGTGCCATCCAAATCGAGTTCAGACTCAATTCGACGGATACATTCCTTGATGTATGTCGCGCAACTCAGGACCCACGCCTTTTCTTCAACCGAGAAGTTATAATCATTCCCCAGATAATAGGATGGGGGTCCTATCGACTTCAAAAGGAATGCAGCAGAGATCTGTTCTTTCCAACGTGACGGATCTCGAGCGACGATCTTGAAATCGTCAACATGGGTGCAAATGTAATCATATCCATCGCACTCGTCTCGCTTCCGCATCCAGACATCTCTGTCATAACGCGAGGCAGAGAATCCCAAGTTGCGTAGAAAGTCGGCAAAATGAGCGCTAAAGGCCCTACTCGATGACCGTAAACCATATAAGGCCTTCTTGAAAAGTACGACAGAGTCCTCGCGTTCGTCAAATTCCGGTCCAGCTCTAGAGTAAACTTTCTCCATGCATTCCGCCGTGATAAAGCATTACCAATGTCACCACATAGAACTTCAAGACCGTCACGATGAGCAATCAAATCGAGGAGTCGGACACTTATACCTTCACGACGGTGGAACGGGGATTAATCCCTCTCGGATCTACCATGTGACCTCCAGCGACAAGGCGGGCTTTTCGCCTCCCGTCCTGTTTAACCTCAAATATCATGGACAAGGTAGTCCACTGGTAATCGGAGCTGGGTTTGTAATCTGGGGCGTGGAACTCAAAGCAGTTTAGCGCAGGAGAGACGCTACTTTACGTATAGCATCTGCCCACAGAGTATTCCCTGCCGCCTCGTCCAGCTCAAATGCATGACGAACGTTACGCGGCACCTCCACCCCATATTTAATCTGAACTGGTCTGCTGATTCGCCCTGGCTTCTTCCGTTTGCGAACGCCACCAGGTTTCGGTGCCGTTACAGCAACTCTGCGAATCAGACGAGTACCGTTCTTCAAATTGGTCGACAAAACCAAAGGCATCGACTGATCGTCCTGTTCATGGCAGCCACGTGCAGAACGTATCAAGCGTCGCACCACTCGGTTAAATGTTCGTTTGAATTGACGAGCCCATCGGGTGAATCGACCCCCGCTATGTTTCACGTTTGAGCTGCCAACCTTGTTTAATAAAATGTAATCCGCCACGGCTACCGGAAAATCCTTGCAAGCCGTTGTGAACGGAACATCAGTTGTTTCCTCAGTCTTCCATGACAGCCGAAGCATAAGAACACCATCCACCCACTCATGACCCACGATCGCTTCGAACAGGTCATCATCCACAGGGGTATCCGCTTCCCGTTGTAGTTGATGAACGACATTTTCAAGAATGTCGGGTTCCACATTCTCGTCCTCCTGCGTGATTGGAACGCACACTGGAGCAACGGATGGAGTACTTGGAGACTCTCTGCTGGCGTCGTCACGCCAGGAGTCTGCATCATTTGATGCAGCCGTGTCCGTCGCAATAAGTGGCATCGCAGTCGGCGTGTTCGAATCCTGCGTAATATCAGACGTGGTGAGGTTGTCCGTAGTATGCACTGGTCGCACTGCGTCAAGAACTGATAATGGTTCCGTCGACGTCTGTCCCTGGGTCAACGGAACTACCATAGGGTCAACGTCGTGTGGAAGCGAATGTGTCGGGTCGTCGGACACCGAAAAACGAGGTCGCTTCGCTGGTGGACCAATAACCTCGCGAATACGGTCCTCAAACGGGTCGTCGAACGCACCAAGCGAATCATTGGACGACTCCATAGCTCCCCGCCATAACTCCTCTGGAGAGGCAGGTGCCACCGAACTACCGTCAGTGCCCTCCTCTTCTTCGGAAGGAAGCGGATCATCCAAAACAGTGGTTTCGTCGTTTTTATAGAACGTTAACGAGATCCCACTACCCGCAGTCTCCTCTGGAACAACGTCCGGGGCATCCTCTCGTGGATATCTTGGCCGAATCACAGAACGAGCCAAGACCTGCGGAGTCGAAATTTCGTTTTCATCATCGGGCAAAGCAAGGATAAGAAAGCAAAAAGCATCTCCAACACTTGGTGCCACTCCCAAGAAGCGACCCTTTAGCATCTTCGCTCTTGGGAACGCCCTGCGCGGCTGGTAAAACCAAACCGGTTGCCAAAAGATAAAACGAAACACACTAATATCTGGGCGTTCACCCCAATGGCATTCATGCGGGGTTAACCAGTTCAAACTCCTCCGAGCAAGAACAGTCCTTACCAGACACATGTATTCGAGCGCGAAGCACCAATACGCCAAAGGAGCGCCCGTCACCGTCAACAAGTGCACCGTAGCCGCTTTTAAAGCGCCACCTCGTCGTTCCGCAAGATTCTGGTTAGGATGGTGTGCTTCGGTGTACTCAGATTTAATGGACAGGCTCTCCAAATAGGAAATCCATCGCTTACCCTTGAACTCAGGAGCATTATCCGACTTCAAACGCGTCGGAGCTCCGCATTCTGCGACCATCTTCGGAAGAGTCGAAGGGCTCTGAGACCGCCGCCGCATTAAGTACACCACATCCCAACCAGTCCTTTGAAACGAGAACAAATTCCAATAAGTGTAACCGCGTACGGACGGTATAGAAGAAAAGAAGGTGTCGACGTAACACAAATCATTAAGTCGGCGAACCTTTAGCTGGGGAAGACGAGTCTGGAAGTGATCTCGCATCATCTCCCGTGTCTCTGCTTCTACTGTCGGAACAAGCTGTGTTGTCGCGTCAAGAGTTCGCGAAACAACGTAGTCAGGGGCAAAGCCCAAGCATCGCTTCCATTGGGACGATCCTCCGATTCCGCAACGCGACGTCGTGAATGAAGACGAGCAAACGGTTCATAGTACACTTCCATCCGTGATCGTTACCTTTGGCAATCGACGAAGCTCACTCCCGTTATACGGAACACTTCGAAGAAACACTTAGTACCATCAAAGAAGAAAGGCATCTTGACATCCCGGAAACGAGCCATCTGTAAACCAGGTTTCCCAGCAATGTCGCGTTCGCATCGGGCGCGATCGTCGATTCCATTACGGGTATCCCGAAGTGATTGGTGGACCGATAGCAGTGATTCAGTTTGAGCCGGGTTAGAATCGTATAGAGCCTCATGGGCGTATGCCGCATAGCACCGCCCATCCTCATCTCTCAGTTTGGCCACCGCCGAAACGACGGGAAAGGTCTCGCCTACGTTCCGTCCTGCAAATGCTCCTGTCATCGTCACCTCCCGACCTGTGCGTTCAAGGATCGTCCAAACGGATGTTAACAAAGTCTGGTCATTACCCGTGTCGGACACAAGAATTTGTGTGGAGGGATCGACGGTCGATATGTGGTCGTTGACTCGGGTCACCCGACGCAGCACTCGGACCGGCGACTCCTCCGCAACGAGTCAACTCGAACGCTCCGTCACAATACGGCGGCTTTTCTGAAGACGAATGCGCTTGCGAGGTGGACCTTCTTCGCCATCCTGCGCTGGAGCTTCGCCTGCACTATTCGACGCTTCAGTGGAGCCAGACGATTCTTGTGGAGGTTGGGTTGCTCGAACTTGTTTTCCTTGACTTCACATTCGGGCGATACGTTTCGATAACTGTATCGAAGGCATCATTCAACTGCAACTGCGTTTTACCCTTGTGGGCGTCGGTCCGCCAATCAAGCACCAACTTGAAAAGAGCTGCACCAAACGACTTCTTCCATGAATCTGGGAGTCGCGGAATCAACCACTTCCTGTTGTCAGGTGCTGGACCAGACGACGGTTGTCGCTTGCCCGTCTTTGAAGCGGTTGCACTCTGTGTACGCCTCGAATAACGAGTCGTGGACGCGCCGTCCCCAGTGACGTTCGAAGCCTGGTCCTTCATCATAAGAGATGTATCTCTCTCACGAATCTCAGTAAGGATTTGATCCGTACTAGAGTTCGGTTTGTGAACTATCGAGTCGCGAACGATCTCGAAGTCGTCATCCTGAATCGCGACCAGGAGAAGAGCTCGAAGAGTGTCAGAGTCGTCCGCGAGCTGGGCGTTGTTCTTTCGCAGACGCTGAAGACAATCGCGCACATCGGAAATGAACTTTGTCGCCGTGTTATCCGGAGTAAGACGCAGGTTAAGGAGGCGTCGAATGTCGAACAACACAACGTTGGCCCTATTGAGAGCTGTATTATAGTAGCTCTCAAGGCCAGACCAAAGAACAACCGGGTCCAACTGCTTGTCATCAAGCATGGATTGAGCAATGGATTGTGCCTGACCGCCGTGAACCGCACCTCGCAACGCATAGAACACACTCTCGGAGACTTCCGGGTACTTATCGGTCCAAGTCGTTTCATCGAGGAAACGCCCGAACCCTGCGGTTCCTAAGATGTTGATCGTCGACTCCCGCCAAGCAAAGTAATCCTCGTCGTGTCCGGAGAACTTATCCAATGTCGGAACAGCTTTCTTGTCAAAAATCTGAACCGATCGTCGCGCAGGCGAGCTGGCATTGGACGACGTGGGTTGCTTCGAATGGTGGGGTGACGTGACCGCAGAAAGAATCTGGGTCATTGTCGTGCTCTCCGTCAATTCGCCGATCCTGGCGTAGTCCACTATGTACCCAAGCTTCTTCACGATAACAGGGGCCGTAAGCTCCTCTGGAACAACACCGTTCGAAACGAGGGCCGTGGAAATGTCCGCCGACGTAAACACCATCAAATCACAATCCCGCGCCTGCCAATGCTCGGAGAACAATGCGTCGATGCCGGCACAAACAATCCCACGAGCCTTTTGGGCTGGAGCGAGTAGGGAGACGATACGGTCCAATATCTCCGGATCGAATCGGTCAAATCGAGGCGGAGCAGGGTCCTGCTCAACACCAGGAGTTACCGCAGCGAAGGGAGTACCTGGGATCGGAGATGGTGGGGCGGACATGGGCGAAAAGAGCGGAAGAGTTAGCAAAAGCAAACAAAAGACTGTTAATCGTCATACACAAGTAAGAGTGACTAATATATAGGATTAGATCTTTCTTCTGTGTTGGCATGGTGAGCTACGTGGCTGGGACGGGAGCAGGACAGACGACACTATCCTGACAATGGGAGCAACCGGAGCAACGGAACGTACCCGCTGGTATTCAATTTCTCGCGTCGAACAAGTACGACCAACATTCGCCAGATGATAAACGCTATTGTTGCCTCGACCAGCAGAACAGGAATCATCTCCCTCCTTCCTCTTATAACTGGTTCACATCATGGACAGGGATCTGCAGCTCGGCGATGAGGATACACCAGACCTTGACTCCTCCTGCATCAAATGGGGCTGGCCTGCCTCCGCCACATCCCGATCTTGAACAAGACATCTCGATGAGGAAATACCCACGTACAGTGTCCACCCTTTTCACGTGGTACATCTGCCGAAATGCATGAGGGCAGGAGGTATTTCGAACGCAAGGCCGAAATGAAACGTGACATGGCCAAGTATGGGAGAAAGCTGCAAACCGAAGCGCCCCTTTCAGCATACAATCTTTCTTCAAGGCGGAGCGCGAAAGATTCTCAGGAGAAACGCAAGCCCGGGTTTAACTTACAAGGAAATCGCCGCCAAGTGGAAGGCTCTCGATGACAAGGACGGAAAGCAATTTGACGAGGAGGCTGGCCATGAGAAAGGCGCTACAAAGTGGCTCTTTCACAGTGGAAAGCTCAGGAGAAACTCAGAAGAAATCGATTGCCTATCAAGGACCACACGTTATGTCCTTAGGGAGAAGGTGCCGACATTTACTTCCCCAAAGCTGCTTCTCGAACTCTACTTTCAACAACGTGTTGCGGAAACAGCAAATGAAGCAGCTCCAGTTTCAGCATCGCCTCCAACTTCAAAAGCACTTTATGGAGGAACAACGCACAAGACAGGACCAGCTTCAAGAGTTTCAAAATGCTGCTCTTTGCAGGACCTCGGCGGTTTGTTCAAGAACGTGTGATGGAAGAACAACAAATGAGGCAAGCCCAGCTTCAGAACGCCGCTTTGCCGAAATACCGCATCACATGTCGAAGGAGTCAGACCAGTGCGCTTCTCTACCAATGAGCTTTCAAGGTATTATTGCACGTCATTTCTCCTCATGCAACATGACAGCACACCATCAAGGTTTATCTTTGTCCTCTGTGCCTCCATTGTCATCGATCGAACCTGATCCAGATGGTTCCTTCGAGACTTACATGTACGGAGATTCAGGAGGCCATGGCGCCTTTATGGATCCTAAACTTGCGAATGCGATGATGAGCATGCCATTCTCGTCCGGCATTGATTCTACTCAACCTGAGACGTATGACGTAATGGCCTCTTGCATGGTTGAGCCGACGCCGATTCGCCGTTCCTCCCATGTGAATCGAATGACAGTCAGAGGGCTGGTGTTTTGCAGCATAGTCCAAGTTCATCCTCGTCGATCTGTGGGGTCGCTGAGATGAACGAGTTACAAGGAGTCATTCATTTGCTTAAGAATGCAGGGGCGACAGGAAATAAATGGTAAGGTGTCTGTTGTTAACTTCAGACAACAGTAGCACTCCATGCAATTACACACTCATATAATACATAGACGAGATTATCTTGCATGCTTTCTCTCAACTGCTGAACTCATTCATTTGTAAGCCCTAATTGGTCCCATCGTCCTTTCTGGAACCTTCAACGATCGAAACGCAGTCTACTCCACGGCGTCTTTGATGAACGTTGTCGGAGGGACGTATGACGAGTCATGCATCGAGTTTGGTCGCAGTAAAGTTAACGTGGTGACATCGAAAACCTCCGTCACGTTTTCGATGATGCACTTTAATAGAATAATGACTTTTATTTGAGTCGAGGCGGAACTAGAGATTCCCCACTTTGGAATGAGCTAGCACAACATGGTTCATTAACTAAAATCGTAATTGAATCAATCAATAGTCTACTCCACGGCGTCTGTGATCAATTGTGTGATGACCACGAAGACTGATTTTGACAGCGTTGAATGCATCTCGTAAAAACAAGCACACAAAGGTAGTGTGACCGTATTCCTTTCATGGCGGATTAGTACATTTCAGTACATAAATCCACCCTCGCCAGGTCGTGCCTGTCTACACTCTCCACGGAATCGCGGGAACAATAAGCCGTAACACTACAAGGTTTGTCCTCCTTGACTGCCTTCTTCATCGTACCTCGAGTTTCAGAACTGTGTCAACGAAAGCCAGGGTTAGATTTGGGATGAGGTATTTTCACCTTCTCGAAATCCAATCGATGGAGAAACGAAACAGATGTTCTTCCTAACTCCCAAATACATAATGCATCACACAACTCAAGTCCTCAAGGAACAAGCGATGATGATGCCCAATTGGGGAGGGATACGATTTGCCTTGGAACTGCTGCAACAGCAAATTGTGACTTTACCTTCGATTGACACTAACCATGTCCAGGCAATTTGAATATAGACACTTGCTGGATGTCAAAGATCTTGAAAGTGGGGTGAATTACGTCGCCGCCTACATCACCAGTAGATGTTTCGATCATGATCGTTTTGGAAGTCCTGATGCCTTTACTTCCACTCGCTGATATCCAATGATTTATGAATTCCATCTCAACTAACAACCCTTCAGGCCGCCT